>JAMXBD010002032.1:0-250218 GCA_024138025.1 Combretum micranthum
AATCCTTATGTTGTTCTCATTGATTTCTCTTCTCTTGTTTTTCAAGACCAAAAAACTCAAGAAATTATTGTCAAGGCTAAATCAAGTAATGGACTATATATCATTAACTCTTCTGTCAATAGGAGTTTTATGTTTTTACATGATTACGCACATCATCAATCTTTGTCTTCTATCAATTTAACTTGTAATAAAATGGATTTCTTACGCTTGTTTCACGTAAGCCAAGATCATACTTCATGTTCTAAGCTTCAACATGTTGCTGCTTGTAAGTTCTTTGTTATCAAGACTATGTTTGTAAAGTTTGTAGTAAAGCTAAGGCTCATCGTCTTTCTTTGAACGAAGTGATAGCAATTCTTTTGCTACATTTCATTTGTTGCACTTAGATATTTGGGGTCCTTATCATATATCTTCCATTTCTAGTGCCAAATATTTTATTACTATTCTTGATGATTACTAGAAGTACTTAGACTTATTTGCTTCATAATAAGTCTCAAGTGCTAGCTATTATATCCAAGTTTTTTCACTATGTTTCTAATCATTTTTCCGCTATACCAAAGGTTATTCATACAATAATGGAACCGAATTTCTTGCTTATGCATGTCAAAGCCTTTGATAACTTGGGAATTACATATCAGTGCATTATAGCTTATACACCTCAATGAAATGGGAGGTTTGAGCGTAAACATCATCATTTACTTAATGCAGCTAGAGCTCTACGTTTAAATGGCAATCTTCTAAAAGAGTTTTGGGAGAGTGTGTTTTTACTGCAACTTACCTTCAAACCAAATGCCTATTTCCTATCTTAATCGAAAGACACCTTTTCGAGCTAATGTTTGGTAAGCTACCCTCTTATGATCATTTACGCATAATGGTTGTTAATTTTTGCTATTAAACCTTCACACATGAGAGATAAATTGGATAGTCGTGCTAATAGGTGTGTTTTCCGTGGTTATATTGCTAGGCAAAGGGCTATAAACTATATAATCTTCATACTAAAAGTATCTTTACTAGTCGTGATGTAATTTTTCATGACTAAGTGTTTCCTTTTTGTCTCCTTCTCCTTCCATTGGATCTAATAAAAATTTTCTGATTTCGATTCAATTACATCTCCTGTTCATGTCTTTGGGTCCAATGAAGATTTTTTACTGATTCATACTTTAATCCTTTGTCTTTTACTTCAACTAATGCTCATGTTTCTGTTTTGAATGAACTTGATATTAATGTCTCTGTTCCTAAAACTGCCATTTCGGTTGTTTCTGGTTCAGATGTGCGTAGGTCATCTAGGACACGTAAGACTCCCAATTGGCTCTAAGACTTTGTTCATTCCGTTCATACTGGTTCTGTTCTTCCCATTATCCTTATCATTTATTTTCCCTTGATGATTTTTTTCTTACCCTTTAGATTATGTTGCCTCATTAGCACAAGTTTTAACTACTAAAGAACCATGTTGTTTTTGCATGCGTCACAAGATCCTAATTGGGTATTAGCTATGCATAAAGAACTGGAAGCTTTAGAGCTTAATAACACATGGGATATAATGATTTGCCCTTAGGAAAATGAGCTATAGGTTGTAAATGGGTTTCTAAAATAAAGTATAACCCCGATGGTTCTATCAAACGCTATAAAGTGCATCTAGTCGCTAAGGCTTATACTCAAATAGAGGAAGAGGATTATCGTGACACTTTTTCACCTGTAGCACATTTAGGGAATGTTCGCATCCTGCCTGCTATAGCGGTTGCTAGAGGATGGCCTTTATATCAGTTAGATATTAACAATGCTCTTTTTGCATGGTTTTCTTAATGAAGAAATGTACATGAAGCCGCCTGATGGGTATACAAAAGCATTGCCTACTTAAGTTCTCAAAAAATCTCTTTACGGCCTTAAACAAGCTCTAGGTGATGGAACATTAGGATTTGTCAATTTTTATTAAGGCAAGATTTATTCAATCTCGTGAAAAGTATTCTCTCTTCACTTGGCAAATTGGGAATGAGTTTACTGTAGTTTTGTTGTATGTGGATGATCTACTTGTTATAGGAACCATTTTGGATGCAATTTCCTTATTAAAATCACAACTTCATGATACTTTCACAATCACGGATCTTGGCTTTGCTCGCTTCTTTCTTGGGTTAGAATTATGTCGCACTTCGCAAGGATTGCTTGTTCATCAACACAAGTTTCTTTTAGAGTTATTAGTTGATGTGGATTTTCAAGCTGTAAATCAGTTTCTCAACCATTGCCTACTAGTCTTAAACTAGATTCTAATGTAGAGGAACTTCTTTCTTCACTAACTGAATATAGGAGACTTGTTAGACAACTTCTTTATCTTACTATAGCTCGTCTAGACATTTTCTATGCCATTCAAGTTCTTTCTCAGTTTATGTCTCAGCCATGTTCTTTGCATTTGCAAGCTGCTAATCATGTCTTACGTTATCCTAAAGGTTCTTCCTCCCTTAGTCTTTTTTATGCTGCTTCTAATTCTTTGGAATTACAACCCTTCACAGATGCTGATTAGGGATCATCTATGGTTGATCGACACTCTTTAATTGGTTATTGTGTCATGTTGGATTCGACCTTAGTTTCTTGGAAAAATAAGAAATAACGCACTGTTAGTATGTTTACCATAGATGCAGAGTATCAGAGTCTTGTGGCTACTACAAAATAGGTTTTATGGGTTTCTTATATTCTTTATGATATTCATGTTACTCTTCCTCATTATATTCCTTTAATGTGTGATAATAAATTTGCTATTCTGATTACTGCAAATCCTTTTTCTCATGACAGAACAAAATATATTGATGTTGATATTCATTTTATTCGAGATCATGTGGCAAGTGATTTTGTGCAACCTCGTTATATTTCTACTCATCATTAGCTTACTTATATGTTTACTAAGGCGATTCCTGCAACTCAGCATCGTTTGTTTCTTTCCAAGTTGGGTCTTATCGTGACTCTCATTTGAGGGGAAGTTGTGAAGATATAGATTAGAGTTTATTTATTTTCACAAATAAATGTGAATTAATGTATAATATTGACTAAAATAAGGTGTTATAGAAAACAAATTAATGTAAATTAATGTAAAATATTGACTAGTCTAAAATAGGGATTCTTTTTTTTTTTTTTTAGTCCATTGAAGCATGTGTGTATATCAATCTTTAAATATCAATAAAATAAGAAATTCATTTTTCTTCACAATCATGATTCATGAAGTTGTTCCATGCCTCCTCTCCTTTCCAGCTCAAAATGCCTATGAAGACATTCCTTATATACAGGTCATGGCAATCACTAGTAAAAAAATGACATTAAGAGGCGAAATTTTTCACCTCAGTAGCTTAGAATTTCGCCTCAGTAATGTTATTGAGGCGAATATTTCGCCTCAAAATTTCGCCTGAGAAGGTTGGCCACCTTAGGGAAATAGAGGCGAAAGTCGCCTCACTTTTTAAAAGGTGAGGCGAAATTCGCCTCATCGTGGGATGGGTTGCCACCTGGGCTAGTGAGGCAAAACTCGCCTCACTAGCCGACGTGGCGTGAGGCGAAATTCGCCTCATATGCTATATGAGGCGAATTTCGCCTCAGAGCGCCACGTCGGCTAGTGAGGCGAATTTCGCCTCATAGCCTACGTCATGAGGCGAAATTCGCCTCATTACTATGAAATTTCGCCTCATAATTAGACATTATGAGGCGAAATTCGCCTCATATAGAAATTTCGCCTCATCTACCAAACAATCCCCGATTTATAATTAATAACATATTTTGAGAATTTAAATTATTATTAATTTAATTATTAATATATTATATTCAAAATTTTAAAAAATGCAACACATATTATAAAAATTATATAATTAATATTACGAATTTATTACTATTAATATTTGCCTTAAAATTTATTAATTTATATATTTTTGCAGAATTAATAAGTAAAAAATACAACACCTATTGCAATAATTTAAAAAAAACGTATAATTAATATTACAAATATATTTATATTTTACTTAAAATATTGTATGTAAGTTTGTTATTCTAAACATTTGAAATAATAAGAGTATTATGATATTATAAATATATTTATATTGACATAAATGTTAAAAAATAAAAAGTAGAATATATCTAAAATTTGAAAAAATTACAAAAACTTTGTAAATATAAATAAAAATATTATACCTTATATTATATTTGATTTTAATATTGTTGAACTTGTAATGAGAAATGGTAAAATCCTGCAAAAATAAATTCAAATAAATAATTATAAATAAAAAATAAATATAAAAACTAAATAAATGAAATAAAAATAGAGGATTAACCGTGGAGAGAGCAGCGTTCGAGAGAGAGAGGAGAAAAATTTGTGAGGGAAATTGTGCGAGCAGAGGAGAGAAGTGGGTGTATTTATAGGGGGGTGACTGGGCTGATGAGGCGAAATTCGCCTCATATGTTGAAATCTGAGGGGAATTTCGCCTCATAAGTTAGACAGTGAGGCGAAATTCGCCTCATATGATAAAATGAGGGGAATTTCGCCTCATAATAATAAATTCCAATTTCCCGCCCCCGCTTTTCTTTCCCGCGTCGTCCCGCTAAAAATTTTTACCCAAAATTTTGTATAATTTTTAAAAAATTTATTATTGAAAATATTTATTTATTTATCAACATATTTATTATTAAATAAGATTAAAAATTAATCTTATTTAATTAAGTGATGTACTTTTATTTATTAAAAAGTTAATTATAAAATATTATATATAATTGAATATTAATTATTAAAGTTATATTTTTATTAATCAATTTATTTATTAGTAAATAAGATTAAAAATTAATCTTATTCAATTGTGTCATGTGCTTATTTTGATTAAAAATGAATCATAAAAAATATTTATATAAATTAAATATTTAATTATTGAAATTACGTATTTATTAATCAATTTATTTACTAATATATAAGATTAAAAATAAATCTTATTCAATTGAGTAATGTACTTATATTTATGAATATTTAAATAAAAAAATATTCATAAAGATTAAATATTTATTATAAAAAAATATATATTTATTAATGAATTTACTTATAGTAAACAAGAATTAAGGTTGTTGTTATTCTATTGGGTAATGTACTTTTATTTATTAAAAGTTAATTATAAATAATATGTACATACATTTAATATTTATATAGATTAAATATTTCATATTTAAATTATATATTAATTAATCAATTTATTCAGTAGTAGATAAGATTAAAAATTAATCTTATTCAATAGGGTGGTATACTTTTATTTATTAAAAATTAAATACCAAAATTATTTATATAGATTAAATATTTAATAATAAAAATATATATATTTTTAATCCATATATTTATTAGCAGATAAGATTAAAGGTAAAACTTATTCAAATAGGTAATGTACTCTTATTCATTAAAAATTAATTACAAAAATATTTATATTATTAATTATTTTATAAAATATATACTAATCAATTTATTTACTAGTAGATAAGACTGAAGTTATAATTATAAAGAAGTATTTTCATAGATTTAATAATAATTATAAAAATATTTATTTGTTAATCAATTGATTTACTAGTACATGAGATTAAAAATTAATCTTATTCAGTTGGATATTTATTTTTATAAAGATATTTATTTGTTCGACATTTTGTATATTGAGAATATTTTTAATAATATTAAACATATAAAAGAAGATTTCGACTTTGTACAAAAATATAAAATTAACATATATTAATTACAATACCGTTAATTATTTCATATGGATTGTGATAATAATATATTTATCGTATTCATTATGAAATTGTTCGTACGAACATAAATTTTTACAATTAAAATCTGTGATTTATAGTCTTATAGATTACTTGATATTTAATATGTAAATAAGATCTTGATAAAAGTAGATTTTAGGAAGCTAGTTTGTTGAGGAAATTATCTACGTTGGTGTTGTTACTGAAATACCCCAAATGTTCACCTAGATTATAAATTGAGTTTAGATAGACTAAATGAATAAAATGAATTATAGGATATAATCTCTAAAAATCCGCTAAAATAGTTTAGAGGATTCATTAACTCTTGATTATTAACCTAAACACTAATTCCGAAATCTTACTAAAATTTGAGTTCATTTGTTTGAATGAAAATATTGGTTCTTAAACCCGAACTCACATTAAATATGTTTGTATTCAAATTAAATTCCTAAATTAAGTCCTTCTTTTAAGATGTTAATTTATAACCTATCGTATTTTAAGATCTTCAATTCCTAAATTAAATCCCAGTTTCTCAGCCTCTTCGTATTTTGGCCATAATTTTTTAATCTGATCTCTGATTGAGGCGATTGAAGTTACGATGGAAAGATATGAAAGAGATATACAACTTTCATGTATTGAGCTTTTGCAAATGCTAAAATTAACAGTGCTTAAATTTCATTTCTTTTCAACTGATACATTTTCCATGCAAAGTTAACAACTTGTTTTTATATGTTTTATGTGTTTTTTGCTTACAAATTGGATAACTTTTAGCTATAATGAGATGGATAAGTGATGTTTGATGTGTTATGTTGACTGGTTCATGTAATTAAACATGAGTTCAGTACATTTATAGATTTAACAAATAATTAGATTAAATGTAAAAGTTAATTAAAAAATGAATTTAGTTAACAAACCGAGGTTCAACTTGATTAAATAGACTTCAATGAGTTAAAATGAATTAGATTGAGTTAGTTTAACCATCTTTGACTTATATTTTGAATTAAATGATTAAGGTTAAGTTAACCATCTTTGACTTAGTTTAAGTTAAGGTAAGTTCAAGTTAACATAAATCCTACATGTATAATGAATTTGTAGTGAATCTAAGTTCAACTTGACTAAGTGAGCTTGAATTAGCTAAAAGTAATTAACTTAGATGAATGAATTAGGATGATCTTTCAATCATATGAGCAATATAATGTTTCAAATACTTATAGTTAACCATTCCTTCATTTTTCCAATCTGAAAACGTTAAATTGTAATGTATAGTTACGTAACCAAATAGACGAAATGAGCTTGAATTTGCTAAAAGTAATTACCATTGCCCTGTTTAGTAATTTGTGTTTATTTTCCAGTAATTTTTATGAAAATTTCGTTCAGTGTGTAACACATTAAATAATAAATTTGTCCTTTCCAATTTATTTAATATATGTTTGATCATGGTGAATAGAGATATACTGCGGGTTTGTTGAATGGTTTCATATATAAATTAGCTGTGCATGGTACTCGTCGTAATAAATTACAGTACTAAGGGACAAAATATGACGGTACTCATAATCAATAGCATGACAAATAAGGTGCGAAACAAGTAATGCAATAAAACGTGAACATCATGTCCTGAATAATAAAAAACGATGAGGAAATGAAAAAATGTAGCAGCTACTGTCGCTGCTCCTGTCGGAGTCGAGCACGACCAGATCCTCTCACGGATGTCCTCTGTGATACTGTATGGGGGGGAGTCGAAGCCGGTGTCGACTGAACAGCTGCCGGCTGAGTCGGAGTATGTGGAGGCTGCTGAGAGGCAGGAGGATGTGAAGACGAAGGAGCCCCAGGAAAAGCGTACGATCCAAACGCGGACGGCTGTGACGCAAACTGTGAAAAACCGGGACCCCCTGCCCATGGGATGAACCCCTGAGGATGTGGTCCTCTCTGCTGTGCGGAGCTGCCTGGTGACTCATGTGCTGGATCGTGTGGAGGATGCGTGAACATGGATGGATGGCTCGGCATCCCATAAAACCCATGGTAAGGATACGGAGGAGGTGGGACTGGTGTGAATGGCGTAAAGCCAGGCTGACTAGGATCAGGGCCATAAGTGGAAGTCCCCATCTGTGGTGCTGCGTGCTGGTATGGAGGGTACTGCCCGGAGGAAGATGTAGTAGGGGGACGGACGTAGTTCATCAGCAAATCAATCTTCTCTTGCATCTTCTCAATCTTGGCCTCCTGGCTGGTCCTATCATACTCAGAGTGGACCAAATTCTCCTCCCGTGGCTGCTCATAGTAATCAACCCTATGTTGATCTATCGGCATGCCGTAACCGAAGCCACGTCGGTAGGCAGATCGGTGGCCCAAAACCTCCTCCATAATGACCTTATCCTCCTTAGGTCGCTGACCTGACGCAGCAGCAATATCATCCTCATGCTTCCTTTTTTCCACCATTCGTTCCTAATTGAAACAACATGAGTATAAGGTGAATATAATCGTACAAACAGATGGATATGAACTACTACTACCAAAAAAAAAATTAAGAATCGAAAATACTAACATAATTCTGCATGGAGACCTCCGACTCCCATCGATCCGTTAACTGCCCTTTCTGTCTCCTTAGGTGGGTATGTCGGTAGTTTTGTATCGGCGTGAGATCCTGTAATACATTATTAAAAAAAGTCAGTACAAGAACATAGCATATAAACCCACATTATTGTGATTGGAATACCTACATTTGTGAGTGCATGCTGGAGCATGGACTTTGTACCACCTGTATGAACTGACAGTTGCTTCTTCCTGTTCTCCGCATTCACCGTGGATCGCAACTACACGTTTCTTGAAGAAGTGAACAAGTGAACTATATCTTATGCATATGTAATTTACCACATGGAGAAGCGTACCTTATAATCTTGATCTGTCTCAAGGAAGTGGACGAATGCCCTCCATTCATCTATCCTGTGCTCGAAACCCGGTGGTGGCTTACTAGCAGCTGCATCGCCTCCACCCTTGGCTATGACATAACGCTTAAGCCTGTATCGAAGCTGACTATACGACTTGCTTGCTAGAAAGTCCAGTGCCACCCACCATTTATGAATTCCCGCCAATTTTCAGGTAGTTCGAACTTGTTCTGCAAGTTTGAAAAAAAAAATTAGTGTTAAAGGAGGTATCAGGAGCCAAAAATTGGTTTTTCGTATATCTTTAGATTTAAAATTAACTTACCATTACACGGCGGATGATGCCATGTCGATATGCCTCGGGAAATGCTGACCATGCCTTTCCTCGACCACCAGGGACAAACAACTTCGTCGACGCTCTGTGATGGAGTAAGAACTCCAACCTAACCATCCCCGGAGATGAGCATATGAGACCCATAAACCCATCAGGCATAGTGATAGTCGGTCTACGGCCTGTCCGCCTATACTCCTCCTCCGCCCGGTAACCTCTATACATACCCCGGCGCCTGTCTGTCACCATGATGTTTGCCTCCTCATGCTGAGCTGCCACAGCGGCCTCCTCCTGCTCCACTGCTGCGGCCTGTGGGTCATCAGGGTTCACCTGAGCAGGCATATCATCCGGGAGGTCATATAACACCTCTTCCCCTATCCCGAGCTCATTTACCCATGCCTGCTGTGGGTCAGCCGCCTGCCCCGACTGGTCATCGGGATGTCGGACCTGCCGATCAGTAAGTAAGGCAGTAAACGATCCTCCTGTATAACAAAATAACAAAATGAAACGCATGAGTCCGAAGTAGATATAATATTGCTATGACAGATAAAACCTTTACAAATGAAGCTTTAAATCCCACCAGTGTACTGCTCCGGATGTGCCGCAGAGTCGTCCAAAAGCTGATCCATGAAATCGGAGCTACTCATCCTGCAAGTTAAAAAATAGCACCGGTTACTTAAACATTTCGTGGAGATCATTACGCAAACAAAGTACATTTGATAGATAATAATTAAATAAACGTATCCGTACAATCTATTCGTCCAAATCGTAATCGCCTATGCTACTGCATCCCGCACTCGGGTCGGGTAAGCGTGTAAGGTTTCCTAGATCGACAAATATGCGATTGATTGAAATTGTCCATGGCCTTTGCACTGTCTGTTGCATTGCCTCCTCTATTGGAGGTGGCTCGATCGATTCAACATCGTCTATACTCTCAGTTTGGAAGAGAGCACGTGTGAACATATGACGGTGTACAACTTTCTGGACAATCTTCCAATTGCCGTATCGCTTGCTTGGGTCCTTTAGGTAAAATACTTGTTGTGCTTGGTCGGCAAGGATGTACGGGTCGTTATCGTACCATGACCTTGCGGTGTTGATGGAGATGAGGTCTCCGTCGATAATTTCCGGTTTATCCTTCTCCGTATCAAACCACCTGCATTTGAATAAAAACACTTTCTTCGACCCCACATAATTTAGTTGTATAACTTCGGTGAGAACGCCGTAAAATGTAAGTTGTTGCCCTCCATCCGCACCGATGACATATACACCGCTATTCTGTGATCTTAGGCCAACCTCCTTGGCCTCTGTGTTGTATCGGATACCATTCACGATACAAGCATTGAAGCTATATCGATGAATTTCAGGGCCCCAAGCTAACGCTTCAAGATCTTCTGGCATCTGATGTCCATGGACAGCCGTTTGCTCCATAGTCTACATACCATGTAAACAATTAAAGTTACATGTGAAGATATTGATAAATTAATGGAATTGAAGGCTTCAACAAGTTTTAACCTTATTTCTAAACCACTCGGCAAAATGTTTACATACTATTCCTCCCACATTGCATGCTCCACGTGCAGTTAGTTCGGCCTCGAACTCCCTGTAAGATATTTCGTTAGAAGCGGATCTTCATTCTTGGGGAACATATCTTGTTATCAGGTCATAAATGAATGAAAAGACATGATATACCTTATAAAGGGTTGCACTTCCTCGCAATTGTTCAATACTGTCCAATGCAACCTGTTGAGTTCTGCATCCGAGCCTGTTATAGTGCATGCACCTATTGAACGTATGGGCTGTGTGAATACTCGAAACGATGATGATGGACATTCATCCAGCGGTTCGTCCCACTGTCGGTGGGGCCTATTTATTCTTGAGTCCATGTTATCAAAATATAGTGAGCAAAATTGAGTGCTCTCCCGCACAACATACGACTCAGTAATTGAACCTTCCGGTCTTGCCCTATTCCGCAAATCTGCTTTTAAAACTCCCATGTACCTCTCAACAGGATACATCCACCGGTACTGGACCGGACCACATATGCGTGCTTCATGTGGAAGGTGGACGGCTAAATGTATCATAATATCAAAAAAAGCAGGAGGAAATATCATCTCTAACTTGCAAAGAGTTAGGATTATTGTTTTTTCCAAAGACTCCAACAAATTTACACGGAGTTCTTTAGCAGTCAATTCCCTGAAAAAACGACATACATCACATACAACATCATAAATGCGATTATCCAAGACCCCACGAATGACAACCGGGAGAATACGTTGCAGCAAGACATGACAATCGTGACTCTTAAGACCTCTCAAACTAACTTCATCAGCGCCTAAGCAAGATGATATATTTGAAGCATATCCATTAGGCATCTTCACATCCCTAATTGAATTACATACCTCTCTCATTTGCCTAGTCGATAGTGTATATGCAGCTGGTGGTTTGAAAATGCGTCCACCACGTTGCTGCAGGTGTAGCTCGGAACGAATACCCATTTCTTGGAGTGTGAGTCTTGCCTTCTCGGTCTTTTGACTTGCCCTTAAGACCAAAAATAGTTCCCACTAGGTTATCGCATATATTCTTTTCGATATGCATCACGTCAAGATTATGTCGTATGTGCAATTCACTCCAATATGGCAATCGGAATAGCAAACTCTTCTTACACCAATTTGTCCCGTCTTCATTCCTCCGACGGCATAGGCGCTGTGCAATTTTCCAAAATGACATGCTCGTATCGACTCAATTGATCGATGATGTCTGAACCAGAGAAATCCCTTGGTCGTGCCCGTGTTTCCGTGGTGCCGTCAAAACTTACCCTGTCATGGCGCCACCTATGTCTCAAAGGCAAAAACCGTCTATGGCCCATATAGTGGAAC
Organism: Combretum micranthum; assembly: GCA_024138025.1. Taxonomy (NCBI): domain Eukaryota; kingdom Viridiplantae; phylum Streptophyta; class Magnoliopsida; order Myrtales; family Combretaceae; genus Combretum; species Combretum micranthum. Next base: position 11,823 of record JAMXBD010002032.1, read on the forward strand.
TTACTATTTGAATGGCCACTTGTGCAGTCAATGTTACATATTGGACATGCTTTATAACCCTTCGTCGTCCACCCTGAAATGTCACCATATGCCGGGAAATCGTTAATAGTCCATAATAACGCAGCATGCAGTCGAAATACCCGTCCTTCGACCACATCTAGTGTTTTGACCCCACTTGTCCAAAGTTCTTGTAGCTCATCTATCAATGGTTGTAAGTACACATCAATATCTTTACCTGGTGATTTCGGCCCCGGTATTAAAAGAGACATCATCATATATGGCTCCTTCATACATCTCCATGGTGGAACATTGTATACAAACATAATAACTGGCCACACACTGTATGTCGTGCTCATGTTTGCATATGGATTAAACCCATCAGTGGCAAGTCCTAATCGTACACTTCGGGGGTCCGATGCGAACAAAGGATATTTGTTATCCAATCCCTTCCACTGTTCGGAATCCACCGGATGCCTCAACACACCATCTACGATATATACTTTTCCTTGTGCCATCTCATCTCTGGAGCCGTCTTCCGACACATAAATAGCCTTTGTAATCTTGGAACTAGTGGGAAATGTCGCAACACCTTAACCGGTACTGTTTTTTGTTTTCTTGTATGAAGCTTCCATCTTCCTTCCCCACACACTGGGCATGTATCAAGATTTTTGAATTCTTTTCGAAACAAAACGCAATCATTTTTACAAGCATGAATCATGTTTGCATCCATGCCTAACTGCTTCAAAAACTTCCGTGCTTCGTAATATGATGTAGGTAACAAATTGTCGGCAGGTAACAAACTTTTTATTAAGTCAAGCCAATTGTTAAATGACTTCACAGACTGCTTACCATCAATCTTTAGATTTATCATTTGCACTACTGCTGATAATAATGAAAACTTTGTACATCCCGGATACACTGGACTCTTTGCTTTTTCAAACATTCCAGTCCACCCATCTCCATTAAACCCACTACTTTCATCTTCGCTGTCAGTATCATCGCCATCGCCGTCACTTATATTAACAGCAATATCTTCCAAAAGTTTTTGATCTGCCTCATCTTCAAAGTGCGTGTCTTCAAGTGGATTGCTCCCTTCATCCATAACAACATTATCATGTACCTCGAATTCATCTACATCCTCACCATGATAAATCCAAGGGGAGTAGGTCCAAGCCATTCCCCTTCTGAGGAGGTGATACTCAATAATCTGAATAGATTGCCATGAACCATTGAGGCAATCTCTACAAGGGCATCTAATCAGTCCATCTGCCCGCTTATGGTTTACAGCAGCTTCTAAAAACTCTCTAACCCCATTTCTATATTGCGTCGTAGTCAAATCACGTGTCATATGCCAACTTCGTTCAGACATCCTAAATTGACACTTAATTAATTACCACATTTAAGTCACATCGGATAACTCTCCTATAACTATGCAAGCATCTAATATTGAAACACCATATGTTTAACTTACTTATTATTTAACCCTATATGTGTCATGCAATTACAGATAATATGTATAGTTTTATTGAATCTCTAAGAAGAAATACATTACTACAAATTTAACATAAATTAATTTATAAGCCTATAAATAGGAGCATTTACTACTGTACACATACATACATACATTTATGAAGTTAAACATATTACGTATGTATTAAACATTAATATACAATTGTTATATTGTAACTATATATGATTTTTGTTCACATAAATTAATAATATTTAAATAATTGTAATTACACTACGTATCATAAATAAAACACAATACACATATATTAGACAATTATATGCCATCACTAAATCCTAAATACATATAATATCTTTACCTTACTTATAATAAATATATAAGTATACATATAATATACAGGAAATACTACATATATAAGTAGTATTATTTCAATACTTACACTTATTTTATGTCTTATTAATCTAAACATATAAAACAAGCTTTGAATAATATATAAATACTTGATCCTAAGTACATACATAGTTTTTTCAATTTCTAACAATAAATACATAACTATATATTGAACATTCATTAATCAATATACATGAAAAAATATTAACATCTCAGTATTTATATTTAATCTATGTGACATGATATTAAACATAATAAACATAGATTGAATAATAATATGTAATCACATATCCTAAAAATCTATAATTTTTTCAACTACACACTAATACACAACTAAAAATTAAATACATATTACTACATAAAATATTACTACTACTATTTAAATAAATGAATTAAAAATTTCATAACAAATTGAACTAACCTTGTAGTAATTGTAGTACAATAAATATCCGATCAAATCCACCCAAATTATCAGATACCTGCATTGAAAATTAAAATATCAATCAAAAATATATTTTACTATAAAATAAAATACTACAAGAATTAAATTAAGAATAAAAACTTACCGTATAATTAAATTTACGTAATCGAAAATATTTTTTTTTTCCTGATGTGTGTGCGTGAGTGTATGTGTGCTATGGGTGGGTGTGCACGTCAGTGAGCTAGTGTGTGTGTGTGTGCAAGTGAGTGTGTCTGAGTGAGTGAGTGTGTGTGTGGGTGGGTGGGTCGGTCGGGGTGTGGGTGTGTGTGTGTGTGGGTGTGTGTGTGTGGTGTGTGTGTGTGTGTGTGTGTGTGTGTGGGGGGGGGGGGGGGGGGGGGGGGGGGGGGGGGGGGGGGGGGGGGGGTGGGTTTCGGTTGTGTGGTGCGTGCGTGCAGGAGCGAGGGTGTGTGTGTGTGCGCGCTGGAGCGAGGGTGTGTGTGTGTGATGTGCGAGAGAGAGAATGGGAGAGGTGGGAGTGCAGGGCGGAGGGTATATATAGGGGGAAGATGAGGCGAATTTCGCCTCATAAAACAGAGGCGAATTTCGCCTCATCCTTGTGAGTATGAGGCGAATTTCGCCTCATCCTAGTCAGCTGAGGCGAAATTCGCCGCTGACTAGGCTACTGAGGTGAATTTCGCCTCATCGTCCTAGTCAGTGGCGAATTTCGCCTCATCAGCTGACTAGGATGAGGCGAAATTCGCCTTTTTTTTAAGTGAGGCGAATTTCGCCTCAGATACTTTAAGAGGCGAATTCGCCTCTTAATTTTCGCCTCCCTACCTACTTTTCTACTAGTGAATTGACACCTAATAGACCTAAGTTCTAAGCACAACAATCTAAACCTGCTAACAGATGTTGTTGAAAATGGTCACACTAACATACACTACATAATTAAAGAAACATCATTATTTTTCCAATTTTCTTCTTGTGTGTATTAAATCAATTAATTCAAAACTAATTTATGACTAAAAATATTATGCACATAATTTATATCAAAACATATCAAATAGAGCACTATTTTAATAAATCCATACAGATTGTTAATATCATATAAGATAACGCTATTTTAGAATTAACCTCATTGCTTCTCATATATCCACTACAAATTGAAGTGACGTCCAAACAACACCATTTAATGCCCAAAACACAGCAACACAACATTTAAAACTTTATTATCAATATTTGGTTTGTTTTAAACTTCTTATATAGAGTTATAACATCTTTTCCAGTAGGAGCTAAATATTATAACTAAGGTTAGGTGTTGTTTTGTCATTGAGATCAAATGATTAACCTGGAAGCAATGGTGATTCATATATCTTATCCAAGCAGAGAAAGCACATGCTGTAGACATTGTCCTACTATAGGAATGTCACAAACCCATGGGACAAAAAAAACCTAATCGCCCTTCTAACCCTAATCTAATCAAACATGTAATTTGACAAGATTAGAAGAAGCAAATGCACAGGGGACAAAAGAAAAGGAAAAAAACATAGGATGCTGAATGAATAAATAATAAAAAGAAACAACTCCAGCAACCCAAAATTTAACATATGGAAAAAGATTCTTTGAATATTGCCTCATTCTACAATTGCAAAATAGAAACTATGCAAAGTGGATTATCAGTGAAATTTAGGCAAATAGATTCGAATTTAGAAGATATTTCTTCAATAACTCACATAAATAATTTGTGGGTATTCTTTTCCTAATGCATCAATATTGGTAGTGTTTCATGGTAGGTGGTGGTATTAATACTACTTGAAGCTAATGGTGGTTGAAGGAGCCTAAAAGTGACTAGGTGGTTGATGACCAGTCATGAGTATTCATATCTATATCAACAGTAACTGAGTAGTAAAATTTTTCCTTATTAAAAAGTATTATTTTCCCATTTTTATCAAACATTTTTCTACGGCAATTGATTTCTATAATTTAAAGCATATGTCCAAACGACAGGAAAATACAAAAAACATATTCTTCAAAAGCTTTTTCCATAAAATAATGCAAACTGAAAATTTGAAATATCCATTACACTAGTGGTTTAGCTCATTCATAATTTTAATGGCAGCATGAACTCATGGAATAGTAGTAACTAAGGCATCGAATATTTGAGAACTTTTAGCCCATAACTTACAGATATTTATCAAATGTAACGACAAGGTACATCACCTAATGGAACATCTAGATTAAAAATAACTGCCCCATTGTATCAAATAAAAAATCCATAAAATAGCAACACAATAGATGAATTGAATTAAATTATCTAAGCCACTAATCACAATCCCTTACCTAACCCTTTGTATCCTTTTCTTCCCCTTCTACTTCCTCCTCTTCCCAAAAACTCAAAACATAAATATCTAACATGTATGTTCACATGCACAGATTGAAACTTGGCATAAGATAAGTTACCTGGAATTTTCCTAAATTAAAACTTGATATTTTGATATTATGCAACTGGAAAGAGGACATACATTAGTAGTTGGATAAAGTTTAGCTGCATCCAGACACAATCTTCATCCTAGACTCTGGCCAAATCAATAATTTTTTTTTTTTTTTCACAAAATCGGAATACTACGTTCAATACATATCTAACCATCAAAGTCCAAACGTCTTGTCTTCTTTCTCCCAACAACTTAGCTTACACTGGATAGCCCCTGCTGACTACAGCTTCCAGCATTTCGGATCTAGTTCTTCCTGGTAACAGTACAGAAGCAACATCAGAAGTTTAATAGTGAATCGCTTCTCCGGAAAATTTATGATAAGTAGGAAGTCCACAAACGCTAAATGCCTTGTCTCTCCAGTGGAACACACATCTACGTGCTGTTAAGTGCTCAAAGAAAGGATGAGGAAGCAATGACTTAAAACAGGTCCTCTAACGTTCAAGCGGTTGATATGATTGCATCTGTGAACCAATAGCTAGTATATTTTTTACAACTCCCTGTGCGGACAAATAAAATACAACCTCCAAAAGATGAAGCCAATATACAATAAGAGGTTCCAAGTTTTCGACGAATAAACCTCATGGTACAATGGATAGAAACATTTCGACTAGAAAACCAGTTATACAATAGTTGGGAGTCCAAAATGACAAATCGATTAATTAACCTTAGATGTAATATACTCACACTAAATTTACTTTACTCTAACCGAGACATATCTTTTCCAGTAGAAGTTGAATATTAGAACTAAATAGTTAAACAAAAACAACAGAAAAATCCAACTTTGAATAGCTTAATGATAAAATGAGTATGTATTAAGTAAATGTTTACTACAAACCTTAATGGTTGAAATGGACATCTCAGTAGTGAGCAAGCTGGTGATACGGTAGAAATCAACTAGTGATATAATGAGAAGAAGAAGAAGAAGGGGGAAAAAAAAGGAGCTTAAGGTTTTAAGGCCTGATTCTTTTGGGGTTTCAAACTTTAGATCTAGGGTTTTCCAAATTTTGGGTAAAAAAGAGGGGAAATGGATAGAGGAGAGAAGAAGAAGAGAGGATCGGCATTTTTCTATTCTTTTTTATTTTTATAATTAACTAAATTGCCATCTAAAAAAAGTTAAAAAATAATTAGAGATGGATTAATCGATCTCTAAGTTTCATGTTTACATATTGATATATTATTTAAAAATCACATGCACATGTGTTCGTATTATTGATCAGAGATGGATTTTATCGGTCTCTAAAAGTCATGATACTGTGTATATCTTATTTTATTTTAGAGACAGATTTGAAACATAAAAAAAAAAAAAAAAAATAGAGCGCAAAAATTATTACCTTTCCAGCTAAGAATTAGAGATAGAATTGAAACAAAATAATTCCCTCATAAAATTTGTAGATAATCCATCGCAAATTCTGTTGTTAAAATATAATTAAGATACAAAATTTCTCTTTTATATATCCACTCACAAATCCATCACAATTCCGATGTTAATCAAATTAATTAGAAACAAAAAAGTTCCATCACAAATTTCTATCTCTAAAGGCTAATTTTCTTATATTGTAAGAAGGAAAAGACGACATTTTTTTTTATTTTTGAAGAGGAGCACCCACGTAGAAGAGGTAGTGGTGGTGGTAGATAGAAGAGAAACGATTATTGTTTTGGACTAGGAGTCAACGGAGAAATCAAAGTTGATGATTGATATTCCTGTTTTAGCAGGAATTTAAAACATTGAAGATTTCTTAATTAAATAGCAGAAATGATATTTTTTTGAATATAATGGAGATCCCCGAGGAAAGAAAGTGGCATGTCAATTGAATGGGGGTACGTCGGGCCTAATGAAAGAGCCCACAGAACATGAGGTACCGTGAAGGCAGATAACCAGTAAGAACTTGGTACAGGATGAAGTGATTGCTGCAATAGGATTTCCTATGTCCTAATTATGAGCAAATCTTTTGTGAGCAATATCAGTAGTGCCATCAAAGGAAAAGGACCATTAAGGAATATACCATAGATCATGGAGTTAGCAGGAGAATGACCTAAGAGAGAGTGAGGTTAGTAGGTGGCTGGCTACCTGGATAGATTAAACCTAAAAATTCAGGATAAATGAAGTCCATGTTCTGTAGAATTTGAATGAAGCGAAGAACATGGCTCTTAAAGCAAACTGATGTTGCAAGAGAAGAGCAGTCAATTTGATGGTCATAGTAGAGATGAGGCTGAAAGTTTGTGTTAAATATGTAGTTGAGAAGATTGAGAGCACCTCGGAGATACAAGGAGGAGTTAATGATCAGAAGGAAGATAAAGCAAGGAGCAAGAAACCAATCGAGATGAGGGACACGCAAAAATAAACAATCCATATGCGGAGCCAATGTTAGGGAAGTGTTATCATTGTTACCAATTAGGTCATCGGCCTAATGAATGCCGCAACAAAAGAGGAATTAGCTTAGTGGAGATTGATGAAGTTCACTATGAACCTAATAGGGGTAATGAATACTATGAGGATGAAGACTAGATGATGAGCAGGCTTACGTGATTAGGAAGTTGATGTTGGCATTAAGCAGGAGAGAAGACTTAGCGGCATCAGTTGTTCTGCACTAGATATACAATTGATGACAAGTCTTTAAGTTAATAGTAAACAGCGGTAGTTGCAAGAACATCATAGGCAAGGAAGCTGTGCAATGTTGCAATTACAATCGAGAAGCATCCTAACCCTTATACCATTAGGTGGATTAGGGTAGTACAGAAGATTGAGTTAAAGAACACTGCAACGTACCCTTCTCTATTGGCAAATATCGTCCTCTTCTTTTTACAAAACAATTTCTATCATATGATAATTTTCTTGAATTCCCCTTCGCAGAGATTTTTTCTTAATATATATTTTGATTATATAAGATTAATTGTTGATTGATCTTGTCTTTTACGTTACTTGCTGCATCAGATGATCCTATCTTTTATGCTACTCGCTACATCAATTTGAGTGACGCAAACGATAAATATTCATAATAATATGATATAGGATGATAGAATTGTTATTGTTTTCTTAAAAATTTTATCATATATTTTATCAAGCGGATTTTCCATTTGGTTATATGCAAAATGAATCTGACTTGAAAGCTATATGGTTTCAAATAATATCCAAACACGTTCCATAAACCTATTAGGTTTAACTAATAAAGTTTTAGTGGCTCTACCACTCTATAACGGACTCCAGTTTTACCCTTACTTTGATCTCACGAGAAATAAGCTAGGAGAAATCTTCTATCTTCTAAATCTCTGATGAGCTTAAATCTATTAAAAAAAAAAAATGTGCTTAAAAAAAAATGAGGAAATTAGATTTTTTTTCATTTCCATCTTTAATTTGTGAACCAATGTTTGCAGTTGTTTAAATCTTTGAATTATCTTACACTATCATTAAGAATTATTTTTATTCATATCATCTTTAACAATTGATTACACATGACAGTATTAAAAAGCAGAATTGGTAGAAACTGAGATATTGAATATGTACTTGAAAGAAAAAGATAGAGATTGTAAAGCTATATGAGCCAAATCTGAGAATAGGATTTACTCAATTTGATGCAGCTCTGACGGAAAGGGTCCACATAAAATTCCTTAAAGGGAAACTAATTATTCCACTCCGCAACGGAATTTCTCTGAAAGTTTGTCCTCTCTCTCCGTCTGTCCACTCGGTGTCTTGGACTTTGTGAAATATTGATTTTGCACACCTCAATCCCATCAACCTCACTGATACAATATATTGCCAATTTGGTTATAACCTTCTGGAGTTGAATACTCCTAATTTAGAAGTTTCGGGGCCACAGAAGTAATGCGGTTTGAATTCATACCCCAAATAAGACAAGAAGCTTTGCAGTTCATATTTATGATCCCCTTAAGAAAGGCTATTCGTTCTCAACTGCAATATTCTCCCGCTATTCCTCTCTATATACCTGCTTCAACATTATATATAACATCGAATACTCAACGACAATGCGCTAAGATCTTTTAAAATAAATTTCCTGCTATGTTTGTTGAGATCTCCACAGGGTTCTAGTTCAACCTCGCATTCTAATGCTGAAATTAAAAAGAATGAAACTCTTTAAAGCCACTTCCCCTTCTAGGCTGTTTGCTTAAAAAGTCCGAAAGCCGTCTGCCAAGGCCAACAACAATACTAAAACATCGGTGAGGAACTGGGGAAGATGCGACCGTGGCATTGCAGATGGCTTCCGAAATTGCTCCGAAGGCTCATCTGCGAGTTGCGGTGATGTTACAAGCACTAATGAGGACGGTACACAAGTTCAGAGATATTGGATACCTGCTCCCGAGCAGATACTTATTGCTTTACGCATTTCTCTTGTCAAGTTTGCTCCAAAACTTTCAACCGCTACAACAATCTGCAGGTTCAACAATCGCATCATTATTCATATTAGTTTTAATGGTCTAGCTAGTGTTATATAAGAGATTAACTATGGCAGAGTTTTGTGGTATAGACCAAATGACATGGTAAGTTTCTAGCACTTTGGTAAATGATAATATAGTCACAATAATCAACTGATGCTAGATGTGAAAAAGTACGGTGCATCATTTAGGTTTTGCTCAGAACCTTAATTATTACAAACTTTGGATACAGTAAATACTACATACGAATACTCTATTTTGTATTTGATGCATTGCAGATGCACATGTGGGGTCATGGATCACAATATCGTAAAGGACCACAGTCCCTAAGGGCAGCCAACCACGAGCCATGCTAGGAATACCATGCTACTGCTGTGCAGAAGGTTGCAAGAACAACATTAACTTCCCTAGTGCAAAGCCACTGAAAGATTTCAGGACTCTCCAGACACATTACAAGAGGAAACATGGGCTTAAGCCCTTCATGTGCCGTAAGTGCGGCAAGTTATTGGCGGTCAAAGGTGATTGGAGGACTCACGAGAAGAATTGTGGGAAACGCTGGCTCTGCGTGTGTGGTTCGGACTTCAAGCATAAAAGGTCCCTTAAGGATCATATCAAAGCCTTTGGATCTGGTCATGACCCTTTTCCTACTCCATTTGATGAAGTGGAGATAGGATATTATCATGACCACTCCATTAAGAGATTCAATAGGGGTGTTGCTTAATGATTGTATATTAAGATTTTACTTCCATTCACAAAAATATTAAGTTATCTCTAACAAGCTCTTTTAAAATCGAAAGTGCAAAGTGCGATTCGGTTTCCTATTACAAGATAAACCAATTGAAGAAAATGGTCCAAATAATGTTACGGTGATTGCTTATTTTGGTGTAGAACGCTGACGAAGTTGAGTTTAGAGTATAACCATTGAATGAATATAAATGAGATTTGGAGCAAAGATTGAAAAACATTTATTTATTTATTTATTTATTTATTGCGTTAACAGTCTAAAGGGTTAAATATTACTTGACATTGGCCATTACTTCTAAAATGTTCACGCCTAATCACCTGTGGTAATATAATTTTTTTAATAAGAGAACGGATTCCGACATTTGCTATTTGCATGAAAAGATTAATGATCTCAGCTCATTGGCCAATTGGGCTCACAATATTAGCTTATGTGCGTTACTGCTTTCTAAAAAAAAAAAAAACACATATGTATATATATATACACACACACATAGAGTTTCCTTTTTCAGCCACACACTAGATTAAAAATTAAATATAATTATTTAATTATATAATCAAATATATAGTAAAAATAATTATTGAATCAACTTATGTATACAACTGATAGTTAAAAAAAACAATGTATATTTAAACGATTTAAAATGTATTTATTTTAAAAAGACAAAAATATATTTGATAATTCATTTTTATCTAGATATATAATTTCAAGAAAAAAAAATGAGACGAAAAAAAAGAAAGAATAAATACCTAGCATTTTTAAAAATAGAAAATGCACTAGTATAATAAGACAATGTTTTAGCGATTTTTTCGTCTTAAGAAAGGCCTAAAATTGACTCATAAGACCAAAAGAGCAAGTTCATGCATCTCATTCACTTACCTCTTATATTCCACAAATATTGAGGCCATATGAGGATAGACTCACCTATGACATGACAAAATAGGTGAGTCTCATCTCATATGATCTATTTAATTATTTTTGTTAATTTGCAATTTATTATAAGTATAATATAATATATATGTAATTATAATAACTTGTACATATCATTATATTTATAAATGTATATTTATCATTAATATATATATTAATAGTTTATATAATATATATTATCAATATTATGTGTATAATAATTTTACTTTCAAATTGAATCATTAATTTCAATAATTCCAGCATATATAAATTAAAGTGTACAAGTATTACCAAAGCAACAAATATACTAATGGATCTCGATCCATAGAGCCATCAAGCATGGAAATAGGGAAAAATACAAAAGTCTTGACATACATTGCAACGTACATCAACAAAAATAAGAAGTTTCACATCAAATGGTGAAGAAATAGATAACCTAGAGTCTATGAACTTGATGATCTTTGATGCAGTGGCTGAAGTTAAGGGAATATATAAGAAGCAAATGTAAGTAGCAGGCGTTGCAGGAATATAAAAAGGCTGCTACTATTACAAAGATGGTTATGTTTAGGAAGGACGATGCTAAAATGATCCCAGCGGTTATGTTGTAGAAGGGAATGGTTAGGAGCAAGGAGACTACTAGTGCTATAGCAAGATAGGTCGCTTCTAGACATCATATTGGGCTGAGTCAGAACCGGGACCTGACCCACCCGACAAGGTGGGTCCAATCTCTTTGGTAGATCCAATGAGAACCTATCGACACTACAGGTCCATAAGGGTCTCTAAAAAAAATAAATAAATAAACAAAAACAAATATAAAATGAAAAAAAAATGTAACAAAGTAAAAATAATAGAGAAACAAAATAAAGTGAAAAACAATTAATACTTGGATTTTTTTCATGTGAATAAAAAATATTAATTATTTATTCACAATATTTGAAGCATTTTTTGTAACAATACATGTAACGAATAATTTAAAACTATTATATATCAGGCTTTATATTGAGTTTCACTAACATAAAAGTCTCACTTCTTAATAATGGCATTTTTTTTTTCCTTTTGTGGATCACTTCTTTTTAAAGTATTATTCTATTCCCAATTGTGGCATTTCATGTGTTTTGGTTATTATTAGTCCGTTCACTTGACATAAATAGTTTGTGAATTGCTATTTGATCAATAGCAATTCATGCCTCTAACCCATAAATTGCCATTCAATGGTCTATTTTTCAATTTTATCATAAATACTCCTATCTTGAAAATAACATCTATACAATTATCCTCTCTCTATAATAAATACAAGAAGCATTATAGATATTTTATCTTTTATTGTAATAATTACTTATTTTACTTTTGACACCAAGTTAAAATAGTCATTATAACTTTATTACATTCCCTTTACCATTCTCCTTGTATTCCATTCAGCGAAGTGAGCAGGCTTTTACTATCACTTGTATGTAAAATTTACTTTCGGCAACAAATTGATTCCTAGTGCCGTAGTCTGCCGATTATCCATATGCATTTCTTGTATGGTATTCTCGTCTAAAGGACTGGAGGTGGAATAGTAGCAGTTATGTCTAGATTAAAAGGGTTAAATTGGAGAAATGTTTTTCCATCTTAGTCCATGTTCGATGTGCTGAAGTTCGGATTATCAAATGATGTGGTGGTGTTGGGGTTTATACTCTTTTGTGGCTGTGTGGGTGCCCAGTCATTGTAATAAGCCATTTGGTTTCACTATACTTTTTTAGAAAAACGGAAAGCATGAGCATTGGTCTTGATAGGGATTTCTAAAATCTATTGCACATTACCTTAAAAAAAAAAAGGAATTGTATTATAAGACATTTATTATTTTATTTTATTTCATTTTATGAATCCTTTTAATAAGTGTTCAAGAGATATGTACGAACCTAACATTTTCCAAATCATTACTCTAGTGCCATATTGCATAGTATTAATCAATATGGATTAAAGAGTAGTATATCATTAAGCCCATTTTTATATATTAAAATTTTAAATTTTTATTATTTCTAGTTAGATGTTTTTTACTTTTTTATTTTTTTAAATATGGAATGGGTTGGAATCATCCTAACCCACCCTCGAGATCCGACGAGTCCACGAATTGGACCTACCTCACCCCCCCTTCACCGAGTGGTTTGAGCCCCAAAAAATTAGATTCAAACCTAGCAAGTCGGGTCCTAGTTCGGCCTGACCCTCTCTAGGGAGGTGTTTAGTCACTTGGTGGTGCACCCTGTGATGCAGCAAAGGGTAAAAAAATAAGCCAGTGTTGAAGGCTCGACCTAAGGTAGAGAAAAGCTATCAGGGAATACAACTAGTGGCAGGTTATGGTGCCTAAGTGTAAAGGTACCATTACCTTAACTAGCCATAATACCCATAATGGTATGATACTGAAGATGGAGATATCGATGCATATGGTGCTAGAATGGGCTACGCTTAGCTAGGATTTGTACTACTTGTTAGGATACCCATGGGTGGGGCTAGCTGACAATAAGGTGATTATGGATAGCAATATAGTAATGGCGATCATGTAGTCAGCTTTTTGAGCTGACACTTCTTAGTTACAAGTATCTTTAAAGTGCCTTGGTCGTTGACACTACCAGAGCTAACACTTAACTTGTCACATGCTGACTCATAGTAATCACACATATCCTCGATGATCAAGGAACCATATCTCAAGCCCCACTAGTATCCAAATCTATGGCTCAAAACCTCCTTAGTAGGGATAAGGGTTCAATTGGGCTAATAACTTTATCTAAAGTTTAGGAAATGACGAATTTAGCTCAACAAATACTTTTAGATGAATTGAATGATGGTGAGTTGGAGTATTTATAGAAATATTTAATACACTTTGGTAATGAGCATGACCAAGTGCGCTCGAGTGTTGATGCAGCATAGGATGAAGAGACGGAAAATCCTATTCTGGTAACTTATGCCACCGGCCTTTAGTTTTATACTGCCGGTGTTGGAGCGGCGTACTTTACATGTCTTTTGGTTTTTCAAATTCGTAATTAATAATGCGGTTAATACCTTTAGAATATCATTTAATATTTTTAAAGAATAATTTTTAGTATCATTTAGTATGATTTTTAATAGGATTTAATGTCTTTTAATAGGATGTCAATTTCATATGATATAATATCTTTTAATAGGATGTCAGTTTTAGTTTTTTTTTAAATGCTATTTAATATTATTTAATAGGTTTTAGTCCATTTTCGATTATGGCAACTTTCACGCTTGCCCATATATATGTAAGTCCTATGGCATATGAAAGACAGATGATTGTTTTATTTTAATAAAATTTCTTTGAGAGTATTCTCTCTATTCCAAATTTCATCATCTTTGTGTAGATTTCGACTTTTGATGCCAGATATCTAGGTATTTTCAGAATCAATAGATATTTGAAGATTACAAGCCGGGTATTTATGCACGAATCAACGTCTTGTGATAAACCCTATCTACCTCTGCAGGGTCAATTGGTATCAGAGCCGCGTTTGCTCTTGGAATATCATGGCGCCTCGCAAACAGGTCAACCAGTGACGTATAGATGAAATCTATGGTCGTGATGACCTAGGTCGACGAATCGAGTAGAAAGTCGATTGGTGGTTGAGTGTTATGGTGGATCAAGTCACAGAAAGGATGGAGGCACTTTTGGTGAATCAGAATAAAGGTAGAAACCCTAATCCTGATCTGGTGCATAATTTTGATTTGATACATGACATAGGTTATGAAGAATCAGATGATGAATCCTTTTGTTAATGAAGATAGTAGTCGTAGGGAATTAAGGATGAACATAGAAATCCTAGAATTTGATGATGATTTCTCTTCTATTAAGGAGATTAATATGATGGAGAGCAATATTTGACGTTTACAAGGAGATGAAGGGGATCTCTTTGAAGGAGAGGCAATTTGAACCAATTTATGATGAAGTTGTGTTGGGGCTATAGGTGATGGAAGACCTGTTTTTGACACCGAGTATGTTGAGGAAGAATTCGTAACAGGTGGTGAACAGAAGATTCATGATTCTGATATTCTGTCTGCTTTAGTAGGTAAGCGGGTTAAAGGAGAACTTGAGTTATCTCAAGTAGCAATTCCAATAGTGAAGAAGTTTCAAGGTATGTTTCCTAAAGATGATGGCTTACTACCTCTGCATAATATTCAATACTAGATCGATCTTGAACTAGGTGTAACCCTTCTAAACCATCTTCATTATCAAATGAGCCTTTCAAAACATGAAAAGTTGAGGAGATAGTTGAGGAGTTACTGCATAACATGGTAAAAATTCGAGGTCAAATTTTGTCCAGCCTGGAGAGGATGATGCAGCATGGGATGAAGAGACGGAAAATCCTATTCCGACAACTTATACCGTCAGCCTTTAGTTTTATACTTCCAGTGTTGGAGCGGCGTACTTTACATGTCTTTTGGTTTTTCAAATTTGTAATTAATAATGCGGTCAATGCCTTTAGAATACCATTTAATATTTTTAAGGAATAATTTTTAGTATCATTTAGTATGATTTTTAATAGGATTTAAGTCTTTTAATAGGATATCAGTTTTAGTTTTTCTTTTTAAATGCTATTTAATATTATTTAATAGGTTTTGGTCCATTTTCGATTATGGCAACTTTCACGCTTGCCCATATATATGTAAGTCCTATGGCATATGAAAGACAGATGATTGTTTTTTTAATGAAATTTCTTTGAGAGTGTTCTCTCTATTCCAAATTTCGTCATCTTTGTGTAGATTTCGACTTTTGATGCCAGATATCTAGGTATTTTCAGAATCAATAGATATTTGAAGATCACAAGGGTATTTATGCACGAATCAACGTCTTGTGATAAACCCTTCTACCTCTGCAGGGTCAATTGGTATCAGAGCCGCGTTTGCTCTTGGAATATCATGGCGCCTCGCAAACAGGTCAACCAGACGTATAGATGAAATCTATGGTCGTGATGACCTAGGTCGACGAATCGAGTAGAAAGTCGATTGGTGGTTGAGTGTTTTATGGTGGATCAAGTCACAGAAAGGATGGAGGCACTTTTGGTGAATCAGAATAAAGGTAGAAACCCTAATCCTGATCTGGTGCATAATTTTGATTTGATACATGACATAGGTTATGAGGAATCAGATGATGAATCCTCTTTTGTTAATGAAGATAGTAGTCGTAGGGAATTAAGGATGAACATAGAAATCCTAGAATTTGATGATGATTTCTCTTCTATTAATGGAGATTAATATGATGGAGAGCCAATATTTGACGTTTACAAGGAAGATGAAGGGGATCTCTTTGAAGGAAGAGGCAATTTTGAACCAATTTATGATGAAGTTGTGTTGGAGGCTATAGGTGATGGAAGACCTGTTTTTGACACCGAGTATGTTGAGGAAGAATTCGTAACAGGTGGTGAACAGAAGATTCATGATTCTGATATTCTGTCTGCTTTAGTAGGTAAGCGGGTTAAAGGAGAACTTGAGTTATCTCAAGTAGCAATTCCAATAGTGAAGAAGTTTCAGGTATGTTTCCTAAAGATGATGGCTTATACCTCTGCATAATATTCAATACTAGATCAATCTTGAACTAGGTGTAACCCTTCTAAACCATCTTCATTATCAAATGAGCCTTTCAAACATGAAAAGTTGAGGAGATAGTTGAGGAGTTACTGCATAACATGGTAAAAATTCGAGGTCAAATTTGTCCAGCCTGGAGAGGATGATGCAGCATGGGATGAAGAGACGGAAAATCCTATTCCGGCAACTTATACCGTCAGCCTTTAGTTTTATACTTCCAGTGTTGGAGCGGCGTACTTTACATGTCTTTTGGTTTTTCAAATTTGTAATTATAATGCGGTCAATGCCTTTAGAATACCATTTAATATTTTTAAGGAATAATTTTTAGTATCATTTAGTATGATTTTTAATAGGATTTAAGTCTTTTAATAGGATATCAGTTTTAGTTTTTCTTTTTAAATGCTATTTAATTTTATTAATAGGTTTTGGTCCATTTTCGATTATGGCAACTTTCACGCTTGCCCATATATATGTAAGTCCTATGGCATATGAAAGACAGATGATTGTTTTTTAATGAAATTCTCTTGAGAGTGTTCTCTCTATTCCAAATTTCGTCATCTTGTGTAGATTTCGACTTTGATGCCAGATATCTAGGTATTATCAAAATCAAAAGATATTTGAAGATCACAAGCTAGGTATTCGTGTGCGAATCAATGTCTTGCGATAAACCCTATCGTATCTCCGCTGCGTCAAGTGTGATGGAAAACAAGATTTAGAGGAAAATTCATCAATATTGAAGATCAAGCTCATCATAAAGATTGTGATTTAAGCAAAACAAGCGAATGAAGAAGCAGAGGAGATCACCCCTTTATATCATGGCCATGATCTAGCCTATGATCACCGCCTTGATCGAGCCTGTGAGCTCATTGTCTTTAGAGAAAATTGAGGGCCAAGAGGATCACGACCCATGGTATGGCTATGACCCAACCGATGACCCATAATTTTGTGTCTGTGAGAAATTTTGTTTAAAGTTAAATTAGGTAATCACGGAGATCATGGCCCAATGCACAGCCATGTGCTACAGCATGGCCTCGTACCTTGTTTTGAAGTTTATATATTTTTTTCTATTTTAACTGTTTTGACTTTTATGTTCCATATTTATCCTTACCTAACTTGTAGGAGTATAAAAGTGTTCATAAGGTCATGCTAAAGAAGTTTTTGCCATCTTTGTAATCTTGTTGTCCTTTGTGACCAATTGCTTATTGAGTAATATTGAGTTTTCTTCTCAAGATTATTCTTTATTGTTTCTTTAATCATGCATAACATCAATTGATCGGAACAACTAGTTCGATTGTTTTTTTGTTATATCATATCCAAGAATTGATCATTTATATCTTTTAATTTCAATTTTACATACATCATAAAATTCTAAAAACACATTATAAATCCCCAGATTGCAATATAACACTAGATCCGTAAACACACGAATTCTTCAATCTATATCATCTTGGTATCAGAGCATTAAGGCTATGGATTGTGGTTCGGGGCTTTGGTGGTGATTGCTTGCGTGGTAAGTTTCCTTGATTTGGCTATGATTGATATGCTTTTTTTGGTTTTTAAACTCTTTTTATAAGTGCAAAAATAAGTAGCCAGCAAACCGAACATGTATGCAATAATAAAAAAATAAAAATACTAGTGGGACCAGGTTAATCCACAAGGAAACTCATGGCTAAGTATAGGTATTGAATTTTTTTCCTAAGCTAAGCCATAGAATTGTGATTTAACTAAAAGCTAAACTAATGAACTAATTTGAACACCTTAAACTAAATGTCCTAACAACACCATTGAGGATTCCAGGGTTAGGAGATGCTAAAATTGGATTTTGGATTGCAAGTATATTCATTTGAATTAACGTGATGCCTTGGATCGATATTGAATTTGATTAATTGGGATTTAACCAAACTCACTAGAACTTACCCACATCTTGGAGTAGAAATTTCCAATTATAGCATAAATCATCCTGCCAAGGTGAATTATCTATACTATCAGGTAAATAGTAATTCACTCACATCGAAATTATTACTCTAGTTAAAATTATAGACCAAGCATCGCCAAGTGATCCAATCTAATAGCATGAAGTGCATGAGTTCATGAATTTTGTCAAAACCCATATATCCCTATGACGATTCTTTTTCAAAAGCCTAAAATGATCATGTATGGATTATTAAATCCCTCCCAAGTATCTCCAATCATGTCTATCTAATTAGTGTTGGCTAATCATGGATCAAATAGACTACAAGTAACAATAGCTAAATATCCAATTTATCATAATCGATATCAAACAAGTCTTTTAATCATCAATTTCATAGAATCCATCATGTAATACCCACAAAAATATAAATCACAAAACCATTATAACATAATCTGACGCAGCGTGTTAGCGTAAATAAACAAGACCACTCACACGGAACGATCTAAGGATAAAACACAATTGCGCACAATTGTAATTCAGAGAAAACCTCTCAAAGAAATGTATATTGATAGAAAATAAGTCATGAGTACATCCATAGCCCTAGTGCACATATTTATAATCTTAAGGAATGGATGTGTAAAATACGGAAAGTAATAAATGTGAAAACGCGGAAAGTAAAAAACCGGAAAATAATAAATGTCCTTTGACCAGTCTTCATCCATTGACTCCGCATCTTCTCGCATCCTTCCTCGCGTAATAAATGTCCTTTGACCGGTCTTCATCCATGTGAACTCCGCATCTTCCTCGCATCCTTCCTCACGTCCATTTTTCCATGAAGGTCCATCGCGATAACCGTTTGCATCATTCTCTTCTCTACCGATGGAGAAACTCGACCTCGAGTTCTCTTCTGGATATAGCGCCTCATCATCGGATGGAAAGGATATAAGTCGGCCACATTAAAAGTCTTCGAAATAGCCATATTTACTGGAAGATCAACGATGTAAGCGTTATCATTAATCTTTTGAATGATCCTGTAAGGTCCATACTTTCATGGCTGAAGCTGTTGTAAGTGCCCATGGAATCCTCTCCTTCGTAGAAAACCATTACTTGATCCCCAACTTCAAATAATTGTTGCTTCCGTCGATTGTCAGCTGTCTCCTTATACTTAGCGTTAGCCCTTTCAATCTTAGTTCTGACTTCTTCCGCAGTGTTCTGCCAGTGTTCCGCCATGTGTTTAGCTGGTATACTATACTCAGCCATCTTTGGAAGCTTGACAAGATCCAAAGCATGTTGAGGTACTTTGGTATATACAATAGAAAATGGAGACTGTTGTGCGATGGATGGAGTTGTTATATGCAAACTCCGCTTGAGCTAAACCAAATCCCATTGTCTTGGTTTTCTCTCCACAAATACTTCTGATAAGATTACCTAGAGTTCGGTGGTAACTTCTGTTTGTCCATCCGTTTGTGGATGAAGCAGTGCTACTGTATTTCAAAGTGGAATCAAACATATACCATAACGTCTTCCAGAAGTAGCTGAGGAATTTGCTGTCCCTGTCAGATGTGATGGATTTAGGCACCCCATGTAGTCTCATCCTCCTTGAAAAATAGTTTGGCAATGGCATGGGCATCTGAGGTCTTCTTACAAAGGATAAAATGAGCCATCTTAGAAAACCTGTTAATCACTACAAAAACGAGTCAGCACCTCGTTGGGTACGAGGCAAACCAAGATAAAATCCATGGAGAGATCCTCCCAGATATTCTCAGGTACGGGCAAGGGAGTATATAACCCAGTACTTTGAGATGCCCCTTAGATGTTGGCAAGTGTAACATCTTTGGACAATCTTCCCTACATCCCTCCTCAATTGGGGCCAAAAATACCGATCAGCAACAGCTGCAATGGTCTTGTCTCTCTCCCCAAGTGACCTGCTAAACCCCCTCCATGGAGATCTCTAATTTAACTTTCCCGCAAGGATGACCATGGGATGCATAGTTGATTACTCTTCATGAGATATCCATCATGCACATGTAATCATCATAGGGTCTTTGACTACTACACATGCCCCAAACCTCACTAAAGTCTTCATCCTTATCATGAGTTCTTTCATCTGCTCAAATCCTACAACTTCAACTCTCATCATAGCTAAGACATGGCTCTCCTGCTCAAGGCATCCGCAACTTTGTTTTGGACTCCAGACTTGTGCATGAGTTTAAAGGAAACCTCTGCAAATACTGGATCCACCTAGCATGCATGTCTTTGCTGATCCTATTTTGACATGCTTAAGTGTTTTAGAGCCCACAATCAGAATACAACACAAACTCTTTCCCTACAAGGTAATGCTCCCATACCCTTAAAGCTCTTACCACAGAATTGAATTCTTTGTCATATGTAGACCAATTCTTTCTAGCATCACACAGCTTCTCACTGTAAAAAGCTATTGGCCTTCTCCTGTGAAAGTACTGCCCAATGCCTACTCCACTAGCATCACAATCCACCTCAAACAATTTGTCAAAATCAGGTATGCTATACTGGAGCACTACACAATTTTTTCTTTTTAATAGGGCAAACCCAGCCTCAGCTTCCCACTCCAACTAAATTTCCCCTTCTTCAGGCACTCAGTCAATGGAGTAGCAATAGTACTAAAGTGCCTGATGAAGCGGTCTATAGAAACTGGCTAGTCCTAAGAAACTCCTCAACTCAGTCACAGTCTTAGGAATTGGCCATTCTCTAATAGCCTTTACCTTCCCATCATCCATGGTGATCCCTCACCACCTACCACAAATCCTAAAAATAACAACTTTTTTGACATAAAAATGCATTTTTTTAAATTAGCATATAGCTTATTCTCCTTCAATACATTCAATACTTTCAAGTGATCTATATGCTCCCTTCAGACTTACTATAAATTAGGATGTCATCAAAGTACACTACTACAAACTTGCCAATAACGGTTTTAAGTACCTGATTCATGACTCGCATAAATGTGCTAGGGGCATTGCTGAGGCCGAATGGCATCACTAGCCACTCGTACAATCCTTCCTTTGTCTTGAAGGCAGTCTTCCATTCATCCCCTAGCCTAACTCTGATTTGGTGATACGCCGCTCCCAAGTCGATCTTAGAAAAGATGGTGGCTCCACTCAACCTGTCTAGCATGTCTTCTATACGGGGTATAGGGAACTTATACCCAATTGTGATCCTGTTGATAGCTCTGCTATCAAACACATCCTCCAACTCCCATCTTTCTAGGAGTGAGTAATGCTGGAACAGCACATGGGCTCAGGCTATCTCTGATGAAGCCTTTCGCTAGTAATGCATGAACTTTCTCCTGGAGGATTTCGTTTCCTGGGACTCATCCTATAATGAGGTAAATTAGGAAGGCTCGCCCCAGGTACTAGGTCAATCTGGTGCTGGATATCCCTTAAGGGTGGAAGTCCCTCGGGTAAATCATCTGGAACCACTTCAGGAATGTCACTAGCACTCTCATCTTCTACTTTTAGCACATTCTTCACCACCAAGGCGTGTACCTCCTTGGTCTTTCTCATAACCTCTTCCATCTCCTTCTCTGAATTCACTATGGTTAGAAAAGAACGCCCCTCTAGCTTAAAGCCTTTGGGACGTGCCATCACCTTAAGAGGAAGTAATGTGTATCTTTTGCCATCCTTTTCTAACCGGTAAAGGTTCTCTTTTCCAGCATGTTGGGCATCCACATCAAACTGCCATGGTCACCCAAAAAGAATGTGACAAGCATTCATGTCTACTATGTCACAGTAGACCTCATCACAATATTTTCCAATGGAAAAGGGCACCCTACATCTCTCGAGGACGTCAATCCGTTCTGCAGCTTTAATCGATCCAATGGTATATGGATTAGGATGTTTTTCAACTGGCAACTGCAAATTCTTGACCACCTGCTTGCTAATAATGTTTTCGCTACTCCCACTATCCACAATTAGGTTAAAGACTCTTCCCCAATTGTGCACCTAGTGCGAAACAGCTGGTGGCGTTGGGTGTTACCCTCCTGTTTAGGTGCTAGCATGAGCCTCCTGATAACATATGAGGGTTCATGCTCTTCACCATCCTCCTCATAGTATTCTTCCTCCTCATTAGGATCACAATATATGTCTTCATCTCCATCGCGTTCTACAATATTCACAGTTCTTCTATTTGGGCATTCATTGGATCGGTGCCCAGGTTGATTGCAACGATAGCATTTACCGAGGATGGGTTTGGCATATGGGTTGAATTGTTTCTGACCTTCTTTGGATTCAATAGGCCGTTTTTCCATAGCCTTTTCGCTCTTTTTCTCACCACTACTACTCGACTTCTCGACTATGCCCTTTTCTTTGTCATCCGTCGCCTTACTCGTCCCACTACGCTCAAACCTATCGACTCCGTATCTACGCCCTCCACCATCAAATCTGGTGCTTTTATCATTTAGCATGAGTTCAGCCCGCAATGCCATATTCTTCGCCTCACACATACTCCTCAATACCGTCACCCCAATTTTATCCCTGATCTGCAACTTTAAGCCATCAACATATCTAGCCACTTGTTGCCCTTCACTTTCCCTCAAATCATTACGCTCCGCTAATCTCATAAACTCAGCAGTGTATTCATGAACGGTTCGCAACCCTTGGCGACACCTTTGGTACTGCTGGAAGAGTATCTGTTCATAGTCAGGAGGAAGAAACTCACCTTTCAGTAATTGCTTCATGCGAATCCATGATCGCACAGGATTTCTTCCTTCTCTCAACCGCCTGCTTTGTACTCTCTCCCACCAGGCGGAAGCACCACCTTTCAATCTACATGCCACCGTCTTCACTCTTCGTTCTTCTGGGACATCTTTATAATCAAAGAATCGTTCCACTTCTGCTAGCCAATCAAGGAAGTCTTCGATATTGAAGGTACCATTGAAATAAGGCAGATCTACCTTCAGGTGGAAATCTCCTCCATCGAATTGATCATCATCATAGTCCCGATAACCCCTTCGGTTCCTTCCTCCACCATAGCCATCTCTTGCCCTAGGTCGTCGTCCTTCATCAACCCTTCCCCTATTGTTAGCAACCTCCATGGCATCAAACCGATCGACCAAAGTTTTGACGAGCTGCTCTACCCGCCTCAACCTTCGATCCATGGCATCCATCTCCGCCCTTAGGACCGGTTGGCCAGCCCCTTGGACTCCCGCATCATGAACACCGTCATGAATGCGACCGCCGTCGACGTCATTGTCAGAAGACATCTTGCAGGATCTCACCGTGCTCTGATACCAATCTGACGCAGCGTGATAGCGTAAATAAACAAGACCACTCACACCGGAACAATCTTAAGGATAAAACACAATTGCGCACAATTGTAATTCAGAGAAAACCTCTCAAAGAAATGTATATTGAATAGAAAATAAGTCATGAGTACATCCATAGCCCTAAAGCACATATTTATAATCTTAAGGAATGGATGTGAAAATACGGAAAGTAATAAATGTGAAAACGCGGAAAGTAATAAATGTAAAAACACGGAAAATAATAAATGTCCTTTGACCGGTCTTCATCCATGTGGACTCCGCATCTTCCTCGCATCCTTCCTCGTGTAATAAATGTCCTTTGACCGGTCTTCATCCATGTGAACTCCGCATCTTCCTCGCATCCTTCCTCGCATCCATTTTTTCCATGAAGTCCATCGCGATACCGTTTGCATCATAATCAAACAAATAGCAATACAAATCAAAGGTTAGAAAACACCTCAATTTTAATTTTCTTATGAAAGTCTTCCCAAAATCCCAATAAAAATTAGGATTGCTTGATTGCATTAAACCCTAAAATCACCTTCAAATGTTGTTAGAGCAATAGAGTTTTAGCGCCCTTCTATTGGACTACCCATACTATTTTTTTTCAAAAATTTGCAAAACAAAAGGAAACAAATGCTCTATTGTTCCATTCTCTTGTATTCTGTCTCTTCTGCTTCTTTCTCTTCTGTGCGTGTTCTTTTGTTTGTGGATGTCCTCCCATTATAAAATGGGCCCCAAAACAGAATTAAACAATATATCCACAAGAGGGATCATCTAATGGTGACAAAGTAGAATATCCCTTCCGTGATTCACGAGTGTGTCCACAACTAAGTTCTGGTGTGGGCTTTTCTCATTTAATCATTATTCTTCATTACCTAAAATGGGCTTCATGTCATGCTTCTATTTTAGATCGTAAGATATATTTTTCCTTATACAAGATCCTTTCATTGTTGACTTTTCAAGGTAGTAATATTTTGTTCTTTTCAACTCTTCCAGCTATCTTTTGCTTTTCAAGTTCTCACGGAATTAGACTTGCTGACAACTGTGCTACTTGGTCATATTTAGTAGCTTGGATACATACTGACCACTCCTTTTTCTGATTGGTGTGTTGTGTTGGAGTGACGTCTTGGCCTGTGGGTGCAAAGCTGGTGTGGAGTGTAAGCTACTGCTATTGCTAGACGCTTTGCTGAAGCAAGGAGGGTTCATGAGGCTCTTGGAGCTGGTTGCTATCGCAAGTGAGCTTGGTTAGCTACTGTGTTGCTATTTAGATGTTCAATTGGCAAGGCAAGGCACTCCGAAAAGAATTCAGGTGTCATTTTGCATTGTTGGAGTGGAGCCGCTGTTTGTTAGTGCTTAGAAGTGCTGAAGCTCGTGAGCTGCCACTGATGTTTTGACGCTGGAGTTGTTAGTTGAAGCGATCAAGTGGCATGCTGTAACATTAGACCTTGGCATTCAAGTGCTCGGGCTTGATGTGTATTTGTCTGATCGGTTGGAGTTTGGCGTGGCTTGCTGCTGGATGCTTGAGTGTTTGCTTGCTAGTACGTTGTGGACATGGGCTGCTCTTGAAGCTCAACTTAGCGCTCTAGCTACTGTGTGTTGGAATGAGCAAGTGAACGCTCCAAGGGCTATCATGGTTGCTTACTGAAGCTCTGTGGCGTTATGGATGTTAAGCTGATGGTGGGCGCTGAAGGATGTTTGCTAGACACTCGTTATTGGTCCGGTTGGCACTCAACTAAGCACTCCTTCTACTGGTATGGGCGCTCGTTCTTCAATTAAGGGGCGCTCCAAATCTAGTGATGGCATAGACTGTTGGAGCTGGTGTTATCTTCTGGTTTGTGTGGGCTGGTTCATTGACTGATCGGTGGTTGCTGCTCCCTTGTTTTGCTGTTAGGAGTAGCTGGTTTGATCTATTGCTGCTCTGCCATGGAGATTGGCGCTCATGGATTTAGAGTGTTCGTGTGCTATTCTACTACTATTGGAGATGACTTGAAGTCCTAAAAGATGTGTTGTGCTTTGATTTAGTTTGTTAGTTGCTGTCACATGCATAACATAGATGTCAAATAGACTTTAACCTGACTTCAAGATTATTATGTAATTGGAAACACTACTATTCTTGTCAAGCTCCATTTTGATGTCTTCTTAACTCTTTATACAAAATTGATCTTAGAATATGCAATTGTTCATTTTAAAGTGATATTTGCACTAAAAGCTCATAAAAATTGCAGTAACATGAGTTATTTAGATGAGGATAAGTGTGTGCATTTCACACTTATCAGGCTACTTGTGTTACAAGTTTTGTTCATGTTAAAGATGTTAGGTAAATTCAATAACAAAAAAGGAGATTTGGAGGCTTCTAAAGTTGAAAGAACCGTTAATATGGTAAGATTATGGATTTTATGAGAAAGATGATGCAAAGCATGCAAATGATGATGCATTAACAACACGAAACTCTAAGGAATGTTAAGCAAATTGTTAAGGGAAACCCTCATAACAAAGAAATACATGAACATGAATTCGCTAAGGACATAGACTAATCCGGGAGTCCAATTACCCCATGGTGGACATAGAGTAGTAGATGGCTGCAAAAGATTTGGTGATAAAAGTAGATACTATGCACACCAACTGGCATGTGGGCGTCAAGTTGGAGATTATGATGATGATTTTAATGGTCACCATGATGGGCATAGACCTAAAGGTTTGTACAGCATTGAATCATAAAATTGAAAGTTCTGTCTTTTGATGGTATTGACGAGTGGATAAATATTTTGATTTGGAGGACTAAATTAAAAAGCTCTTTGATTATGGTGATTGTCATGATGTGCAATAGGTTAAACTTGCTCCTATTGAGGTTTAAAGGCTATGTTTTGCATTGGTAGAAGAATATATTGGCTAGTAAAAGGAGAATGGGGGAGTGTCATGTTACCACTTAAGCTGAAATGTGTGAGTTATTGTAGCAAAATTTTGTTTCCAATTACTATAGCTAAGAATGGTTGATGAGATTGCACACTTTGCAACAAAGAAGAAAGAGCATGGCTAAAAACATTCATGAGATTGAAATCTTTATTGTACGTAGTCAAATTATGGAAACTCTGGATCAATTTATTATTAGGTTTATTACTAGGTTGAAGTCTGGAATTGCTGATGTTGTTGAGCTTCAAAAGATTAATACTTTGGACGGAGCGATATTGATGGCAAAGAAGATCGAAAGGCAACACAAACATCACAAATCTTTAGGTAATTATTCTAAATTTGAAAGTAGTAAGTAAATTGGTGTGAAAATAAAAAGAAGAATACTAGTAGTCATAAAGATGAGAAGCATGAATCGAATAATGAGAAGCCAAGTAAGGAGAAGGGGATGTCAGTTTCTAAACCAGTGAGTCTAGTAGTACTAGAAAGAGGACTAGATATATCAAATGTTTTAAATGTTTCAGTTATGGACATACGACTACCCAATATCCGAATTGACGTGTTGTCTATACTCATGGAGGTTGTTTGGAGAGTTATGGTAAAGGGGAAAGAAGTAGCTATTTTGGTTCTAATGAGGATGATGAAGAGGAAGTACTAGTTGAACAAGTAGTTGAGGTTCCTATACCTTTAAATGGTGTAATGAGAAGGTGATAGGAATCATGGGCCAAAAACCCGATATACGGCTAAAGGTTTGATGAACTTGGCTCAAAGGATCTTAGCTAAAGACCCAAATGAAAACGACGTAGCCTTCCTTAATGGACATGATATGCACTTTGGAAAGAAATCACGTATAACTTGTTTCAGTGTTAAAAAGTTGCAAATCACGGAGAACACAACCATTGATACAGCTGTAACGATGCCTGTAACATCAATAATGACCGTAACAGAAACCGTGGTTGATTCTGATACTGGACGCATTGCTTCCAAGGAGATCATAACCTCTATAACGCCTATGATCTCAGCTGTAACTAAGAATACGCTCGTATTATAGAAAGTGATCTCGTCGTCAGTGCTGATTTGCCAATTCAGAAGATAATAGGCCAGCTTCTGGCCATGATGAAGACTATAACTGAGTAAATAACACCCGTATCTGTCTGGAATGAAAAGCTAGATTATGATCAACAAGGATCATGGCCTGTGTTATGGCCATGATCGACAGGGTTATCTCAGATCTATCATGCTTTATTTTTAAGCGATATTATAATTAATTTCTTTTGTTTAGCTATTTTACATATTACCCTTGCCCAACATGTAGGACTATATAAAGGTTTCTTGATTGTGTGTAACATCGATCTATCTTCATTGTTCTAGTCATCGTGATTCATATCGATTGTTAAGAGTAGCTAGGATGATTTAGTCTTTGTGCGTCATATCCAAGGATTGATTCGTCCATACCTTTAACTTTATGTTATTTCACCATATCATCGCATAATTCATCATAAACCCTAGTTCGCAATTGGATCCACTAGAGTCGTGAATCAACCAGATTCTACTATAACCATATCATCTTGGTATCGGAGCTTAGAGTTGTAGATTGCAACTTGAGGCTTCAGTGTTTAGATTATTTTTCGATAAGATTTAGTTTTGTGATTGTTTTCTTTACTGCAAAATTTGGTTTCTTTGAGAATGTTTGGAAAGGCTGACATTAAAGGTGGAGATGGAAGTGATTTTAAAGGAGAGGGCTTTGTTAATTTGAATGAGTTCAAGGAACTTATGAGGAAAATGATGTAAGGAATGCAAAATATGATGCAACAACAAGGGGAAATCCTAAGAAGTATGGAACAAATAGCTAGAGGCACCCCTCCTACCCATGAAATATAAGGCACATTGAGGAATTGGAGGAAAACTCTAGAATGCAATTCCCTCACGGTAGAGTAGTGGATGCCTGTGGAAAAGGAAGGGGACATGTATGTCATCTGGTGAGATGACGTAGGATTGAAGAACATGATGATGATTTTGATGAACCTTGTGATGGACGTAGACCTACAGGATTGCAAGGTATTGAGACCGCAAAGTTAAAGGTTCCATCTCTTGATGGAACTGGAGGGGTTGACAAGTATTTTGATTGGGAAGACCAAATCGAGAAATTATTTGACCACCATGATTGTGATGATGTGTAGCAGGTTAAACTAGCTGTGATTGAATTCAAGGGTTATGCTACCGGTTGGTGGAAGAATCTATTGGCAAGTTGAAGGAGGAAAGGAGAATGGGACTTCACTACAAGAATTTTGATGTTGGGCGACGTTTGTAAATACTGCAGACATTGCCTATCTTTTATAACTTAGTCACATAAGTTAATACATACTATTAGTCACGTTTATAAAAACTTTTTTCCCTACAATGAAGATCATTGTAATTTGCAACTCTATTACATAATAAACACGTTACTAATCTTTAATAATATATCCCTCCTTAAGAAAATAAAATAAAATAAAAACAATTCATTCTTAAACATTCTTCCATTTCAACATTGTAAAAAAACAAGGCATCCACATAACAAAGTTGTGACCTTCAGTTTCTACCCTCACGGTACCTCACTTTAGTACTCCACTTGCATGGTACCTCAATCATCGGAGCCTCCACCTTTGAGCGAAGAACCAGCATTCTTCTCTACGCCATTGATACCTTGTAAGTGTTTTTTGTTAATGTTTGTTCAAATTTTCAAAAGTGTCTCATTAAATGAGTTTTTTTGTTTTTGTTTGTTTCTTTTTTTTTTTTTTAGGGTTTAAATAAGAAATAACATAGGCATAGAGGACTTCTAAAAATTTCAAGTTTTAGGGTTTATATTGTAAGTTACTTGATCCTTATTTTTTATTAGCAATGTAATACATTCTTATTGATGGTAAAATTTGCAAAATGTTTGATATTTGAATGTTCGATTACTCAATTTGATGTGATTTAGATTAGTATAAGATAATTTTGAAGCAATGATAAATTTTTCAAAATGGGTTATTTGAGTTCATAATGCCTATAACATTATTCTGCCAATTGTTACCTGTTTCAAAATAGTAACATTGATCAAATCTTCATACTCCATAACATCGTTTCCTTATCAAAATTCTAGTGGGGTAACCATTCTATGACTAGATTTTTTAATTTGGTGATTAGTTGTGGAATTTTTTGATGGCATATACTTTATGGCCATCTATTTCCAAGTGAGTAGTAGTGTGTTGTGGGTAGCATCCGTGGCTATATCACGTACTTACATAATGGAAGCTCATTCAACCTAGGAGGTCTTATGTCATTGGCTAAATCATTTTGCTCTTTGCATCTTAGCTTCATCATTTTATCTCCATTATAGAGCTATTAAGAATAAAATAAATCATTTGGAATTTCTAGACAGATGGCTAGTAGAAAGAAATGTCCCTAAAAAGGCCTATTCATCATTATATGTCCCACGAGTGTCATTCACCAGTGTAACCTTGTCAGGAAGAGTATGAAACATGTCAAATGTGGTCATCATCTACAAGATTGAGAGAGCTGAACCTTCACATAAATGTTCTTCTTAGTAAAGTTGAGAATTCCATGTTCTATTTGGATATACTTATTATGCATTCACCTCTGTTCTTTAATAGACCCTTATAAGATGTCCCAAGTTTGTAGCTAGTCTACCTTTCACATTACACTATTACTATATGACTCATGCAAGATAATCCTTGTTATCATCGTTTCTCAACACACTACATCCATTTGTTTTTCTTGTAAGATAAAGCATGAAGGATTTTTCAATGGCTTAGCATTTATGGTAATTGATATTTTGCTAGTATTTGTTATGTTTTGTTAGCTTATATCAGTAAATGTTTCCACTCTTTTTCTACATATTGTTTCTTTGTTTTGGGTTAAGGTCAGGTAAAAGGACCTGCAAATAGTACCTAATACAACATCACTTATTAATTATCTATATTGTAAGTTTCATGATCCCTATTTTTCTATTAGCAATGCAATACATTCTTGTTGATGGTAAAATTTGGAAAATGTTTGATTGCTTAATTACATCTGATTTGGATTAGTAGAAGATAATTTTGAAGCAACAATAAATTTTGCAAAATGGGGTATTTGAACATGGAGAAGAAATGTGTGTTTTGTCTAGTCATAGGCATGGAGAAGAAATGGTTATCTATTTTTGTAAAAAATCTTTCAGTCATTGTTTTCTAATCATAAGTTTATGATTATAGTGTTTAAAACTTACGCTACGGTACCGATCAAAGTCATGGTTGTAAAGGATGGTTGTAAGAGATGAGAGAGGTCAAAATGAAGCTAAAAAATTTGAAAAGAAAAACATACTAAAGAATTTTAACATTATATGTTTTCTCTTGGGAACTTTTAATCATCATATTCATGGGAGTTAGATTCTAAAAAATGACTATATTGGGAAGGATCTTTGAAGATGAGCGCATGCTTTTAAAAACTTTTATAGCTTCATCCACCTTTCTACTCAAGTAATATGCGTCAACCACTGCACCACACATAATAACAGTAGGTAAAAGATCCTACTTGAGCATTTGTTTCGAAACTTCTTTATAGTTTAAAAATTCCTAGTTTTGTAGAAGTCCAATATTAAAGTGTTATTGATGATATTGTCGGGCTTTATACCAACCAATAATTATTTAACATTTCCTAGTTAGAGCTTTTCTTACAATGTAGGATGGATTTTTAGATAGTTATTTAGATTTTTATGATGCTGAACTATAAGTACCGACCCACCATTGTTGAATTTAGATGAAGCAAGAACATAACAAACCATTTTCCTTGAATCTGACTTCATGTAAATGAAATGAAGAATGGTTATTGTATATTCTTCTCATTGTTTAAAACCGGCTATTACAAACAAACTGACAAGGCCTAGTACTAGAATAGATTGACAGATGGAAGTGTCCATTTTCTTTGAATGTGACTTCATGTAAGTGTGAGAAAATTCTTTGACAACATTTACAGTAAGTGTGGTAAGGATTAAAACAGATCAAGAACTAACAAAGCATAACCCTTAGCAAGATTAAACAAAATGTTCCTATCTTCTCATAAAGGGAAAAATATAATGAGTCCAGAAGTGTGCTTATTCATGTGTTTCATTTGGATTGTCATAACATATGTACCATTAACACATTATTTTAGATCATTTTCATAGTTTTGAGCACAATTGATTCAATAACATAAAGTTGTGTAGTAAGTAATATAATTGGAATGTAGATTGCTAGATTACTAGATTTGATTGGCTATTTTTTATTGAGATTAGTTTCCCATTGTTCTTCAATTTCTTTTTAAGTGTGTTCAAGCTATAGAATCTGCCTTGCAATTGCTCCCTCTACTATCACTTGTCATCAAATCGTTGTATGTAATGAGGAAATGGTTTAGTGCATTTTATTTGGTCCTCACTATGCAATTCCTTATGAAGATAAGCAACTACAACCAAGCTTCACAGGCAAAAGCACCCCAACCTAGTTGTAGAATAGTACAACTTAAGTACAACAGAACAATGTTTAACTTTGTTACATCGATCTTGAGTATCAACAAACTAGGAAATTGATAGTTGGGATCTAACAAATGTAGTCCCAAAACTTAACTGCTTGAGAGAGTTTGCAAAAAAGACTGATGGAGAGGATTAAAAAGACCATACTAATCATCACAGATGCAACAGTACTCCCACAAGTTCAACTTGGCCACTTTCTCCCTCTTTAAGTATAACCTTATCTTCAAGTCCCACCAAGGTTTGTCATCTTCCACTGAAATGATTTTCTTGCTTGTGATGACAACACTTGAACATGCATATCTTAGAGTATCGATTAGTAGTGTTTGAAATACTCAATTTTTTAACTCATGTTTTTGAAAGTATGCATTTGTTCTCGTTTCTTATGTACCTATTTTGGTTAGAGCATTTAGTACTTCTGATATTTAAGTTAATTTGGTGCTCTATGGTTTCATATAGTGAAAAGAGCATCTTGCTTTTATAGGCTCCTTGGTGTTTGTACTCCTTATAGTCACCCAATATATATTGTCCTAGTGTGTAGCAGCTTAAGCTCAACTCAGGTGCTTCATTTAGTGTATGTGATCTGTGATAAATCTTTAAACTCTGCTGAAATAGTCTTGATTCATGCATAAATTGTGTGTTTATTCGAATATCTAATTCATAAATTTTAGGGATTTTGAAAACTATTTATTTGTATATTTTACTAGTTTTGCTGTAAGTGGATGCACTTTAGGAGTGATTTAAAGTTCATTGATTTACATTGTGTTTGGCATTTCTAGGTATGAGGATGTTCTTACTTCTTCTATCTATTAGGCCTAATTATGAAATGATGTTGGGATATGTAGTTTTAATGATTTAGATTACAAATTATTATTAGGTAATGTTTGTGTTGTGACTAAGAAGGTTGTGAGATAACGCTCATGCCAGGAATTATATGTTTTTTTCAATGATTCCGCAACTTGCTGTTGCTGTTCTATTTTTTTCCACTCTTTTGTTTGGCTTAATTTTTCTAATGCTAAGAACAAGTAGCTATTTGTTTGCAAAAGGATTAGGAAATATTTGTATAGTGTTCTTCCTTAATCTCTATAGCATTACTAGGTTCTTTTATCTCTTTTCCTTTTATGTTAGATTGATAAGGGCATTGTATTTTGTGGTGCAATAAGTATTTATATTTAAAGTTTTTGGAAATGACAAGAGGTTAATCCCAGCTTCAGTAATTTTGCTTCACTAGTTTTGCAAACCATGATGGAAATTCTTAGGCTAATCTCATTCTCGTATTTTGTAATAACAAGCTCTCTGTTTAAAGAGGATTGCTTTAAAGATTTTATGGTTTTCTGGGTTGTGAATGCTATGTTTTAAGCTGACTTTAGTTTCTACAGTGCTTATTGAATACTTTTAAGATAACCTTTTTTATAGTATGATTAAAATCGTTATACTCCAATTTATGGTCCCATTCTTTTATTCTTGGTTTTGAGGTTCGACCGACAATAGAATTTACTCTTTGGTGAGATGCTTGGGTTATTACATCACACTTTCCAGAGAGAAAGCTTTTCTGCTTGAGAAGGTGAATTCTTGTGTCAAGAACCCACAATGCACTATTGTGCTTCTTTAACTCAGTTAGGCCCCTTTAATTGAGAAGTATCATTTGACATATGTACCAAGTTGCCCTTACTTAAGTTTGGTTCTATGAGCTCTTGACAGTATTGGTATGTCTCCATTTCCTTTTTATATCATCTTTTGTGCATTTTTTTTCTCTTTTTTCCTTGGTTCTTTTTGCGGGATTCAATATATATATATATATATTGCTGGTATTTTATCTGGTTATTGAGATAATTAGAGTAGAAAGAGGGGGATTGGAGTTTGGACTTTCGAATAGTTTAGTATTTTTAAGTTTTGAGTTCTTGGAGTGTCATTTATGTACAGGGTTATATGTAGAATTGAGTAAGTAGTAGTAAATGGTCAGTTGGAGTGTTGGAGCTTCAATTTTTGTGTGGTTAGCTTGTTACTTGGTTAATGTTCTATTATTGAGACATTTATGTGGGATTCAAGCTATCAGCAATAGAATTTGAATAGGTCTTCAAGCTTCAAATTTCATGTTGTTTAGGTGGAAAAGCTTGGGTTTAATTACGATAAGAACTTCAAGTTCCTTGCTGACTTTAGTTTTTTTTGTTTTTCTCTTTTCTAATGTCCAAAGATTGTGCAAAAAAGGTTTTTAGGTCTCCATTAAATGTAATTCAATTAGTTTCTTGGTGCATAATTGGATGGAGTCGTAGTTTTATTGCCCCCATTTTGTACTATTAAGTGTTCACTAACTCGTGGTGGTTTGGCTTGTGCAGAGGCAAATGCCTGTGGTACAGATTGAGCACGGTAAGATGACAAAAAGAGGAAAGCCAAAACTTGGGGGGTTGAGTGACCCTCGCTTAGGTACAGTAGACAAGAAAGTGAAGTGTGAGACATGCACAGTTAACATGGCTGAGTGTCCAGGTCACTTTAGACATCTTAAGCTTACAAAGCTTATTTTCATATTGTGTTCATGAAGGCTGTTCTAAGCATCATGTGATGTGTTTGCTTCAATTGCTCTAAAATTTTAGCTGATGAGGTATGGTGAGAGTATAATATGTTTTCCTTTTTGCATTTTTAGTTCTTGTTAATACTGTAAATATGCATGAGATAATAGATTAGGATAAAGGCAGCTTAAATGCACTTATGAATGATAAGGATGGCTCAAATTCTGAGATTCTATCCTAGCCATTTTTGTATGATTATCATTGTATGTCTATCTTTTCGTGACTATTATTAGTGGTTAAATACAGAATTTATAGTTTTCTTGTTTCCTCCTGGTTGTTCACTGATCACATATAATTAAATGGAATTGACAATCTAGTGATCATATATAGGTATTTTTTTTCATGGCTTTGATTAGATATCCAAATTTAGTCAAAGATTTGTGTTTTTAATATTGGAAGATTAAAATGTGTTAGGCCACTCTTTTCTTCTGTTGCAAAAGATACACATCAAATCTATGTATGATTACATCCAAAGTGATATGTACATACATTTTTTCCTGTTGTCTGTATGTATTGTGGTTCCTTGCTATATTGAAATTACTGAGCCCTGTAGTTCTCTTCAAAAGTGCTAAGCTTGTACCTATTCTTTAAAAGTTGACTTTGGTATCGGTACTGCTTAGGCAAGTTATGCTTTTTCATAACATCTCTATTTATCCCATGAATTCCCATGAATTTTTCATCTCTCTCATATGAACTCAAATTCCTTGTTCTATCAATTTATCTTACTTATTAAAGGTAGATCCCTTTTCTATGGTTTCTTTATAGAGGATGACACAATCATAGCAATAGATATCAAAGTCTAGATTGATGGTCTTCCAAAGACACATATATAATAGAGACT
The DNA here is from genome assembly GCA_024138025.1 of Combretum micranthum. Taxonomy (NCBI): domain Eukaryota; kingdom Viridiplantae; phylum Streptophyta; class Magnoliopsida; order Myrtales; family Combretaceae; genus Combretum; species Combretum micranthum. The sequence continues at coordinate 47,243 of JAMXBD010002032.1, forward strand.
GGCATTTCTCATGTATGTAATTTTTGAGCTGTACCACTTTGCTCAACTTACTATAGAAAAAGATAAAGAAATACATATATCTTATATATACCATTGTTCAAAACAATATTATTCCCCCTTCATTACCAAGAAAAAAAAAACAGAAAAGGGGGAGGGAAGGAGGAAAGGAAAAGAACTCCATTATAATCTTATGAGAAATTTTAAAAGCTTACCAGTCAGGTTTTGTATAATTTATGAACTATACCATTTTGCTTAACTTACTATAAAAAAAGATAAATAAATAAATCTATCTTATACATAACATTATTCAAAACAATGTTATTCCCCCTTAATTTCCAGAAAAAAAAAAGAAAGGGGGGAGGAAGGGATGGAAAAGATCTCCATTATAGTCTTATGAGATATTTTAAAAGCTTACCAGTCAGGTTTTGTGTAATTTACAAGAAAAATTTTGTAAGATTAGACATTACTGGGTTAAGACCTATTGAATTGCTTTTCCTTGTATCTCATGCACTCAAAATAGATGTTATATGGAATTTGATGGTTTATCATCTTGAGTACTTTTACTTCTAGATAATTTTACGACATATGTTATTTTATACATATAAAATCCTCCAAATATTATGTCATATGTTGTATATTATGTATAACTAGAATTCTTGGTTAGAAGACTATTGCTAAATATATCTCCCATCATAAGCTGTTTTTTTTTTTTTAATGGTGTATGACTATATTTTTAGGTTAGGAGACAAACAAAGAGTGATTTTTTTTTTTTTTTTGTGGGGAAGCTGTGTGGCCTTACTGCTACTATGCCTGGGTTTCCTTGGAAGCATTGCTAGGTAGGATCCTATATGGTGTCAAGTTGCTTCTTTATTCATATATCTTGTTTGATCATTATCATTTTCAGCTAAATTTCTTTTCTATGTGCTATAGCTGTTGGCGACAAACAGAGTGTCTAGAAGAAGAGAAAAATCATCTCTTACAGTGTATGTTGCTTTCAATGGCCCATTGGATTAGTACATTTAAAAATATCTTCATAAACTCTTTAGGAGCACAGTTGCATGCTAAAATATTAATGTACAAAATCACCAGGTTTTGTATTTTGATTTTTATAGTTCTCATATGAGACATATATTAGATGTTGATTTAATCAGAAATTTTGATTTATAGTTTGGAATATCATTGGTTTTAGGTGCTTGAGCAACATTTGGTTTGTACACTTGGAGCACCCATTAAGATGGGAAGTTTTTTGTAGTAGCTTGAGTAACATCATTATGACTATGAGAAATAAAGGATACCTTAGTTTAAACCCATCCCTTGAATCATTAGCTAGGATACAGAGCTATATCGGTAGAGAGGTATGAATTATGCTCAATTTATTAAATATCAGTCTTTCGCAGTTATGGACTTTCCTACAGTTGGATGTAGGAATCTTGAATATTGGTTAATTTAGTTTATGAATGACCCTTTATTTTTCATTGGCTCATGTTTTACATAGAAAAAGCCATCAGGTATTGTAAACATTAGGGCAATAGAAATGGAGACATGTCAAGTGATATACATCAAAACAAATGAAGCCTTACAGAAGATTGATTAAAGCAAGGCTTTCTTTCAGGTACTGCCTTATGGTCATTTTTATAATGTTTAATTACATACACTATCTCATTTTGTATCTAATTTATGTTTTTCCATGGAACTCCTCTATAGTCATCAGGCAATAGCTTTCTTGGTGGAAATATGTTGATATACATAGCTTAGATTTCTTCAATACTTTTTTTAATTATTTTCTTAAGTTCATCATGAAAATTTGTAAATTTGGCTAAATTTGTGAATGATTTTAGATATATGATGGTGTCGTCCATGCAGCAAGGCAAGACCAATTTGGTAAAAAACTTGGACCTATAATGCAAGATTGCATGGTAGAGGAAGCTGATTTGAAGTATTATACAAGAACGTGTGACTACATAGATATCAAAGTTGTTGGTGGTGATATATTATGTCATGATATTAAATTAAAGTTCTTTTATATCATCTTTGAGTAGTGAAATCAAGTTATTTGGAGAAACTGTTATGTTAAAGAGGTCAAAATGCCTCTATTTTATTATACGAAGTCAGATCAAGATTGACTTAATGTATTAATATAGGTAGGTGTTGCTGCATAAAAAAAAAATTACAATTGCATATTTATGATTGGTTCATTTGCATCCCTAAATGGAACTATCATCTAGAGCTGCAGTATATAGTTATGTGCTTAAACTACATATGCTTAGGTGAAGATTATTTAAATATGATATCCTCAATATGTGAAAAAAAAAATCTTTCATGAATAATTCAACTTAGACTATATGATATATACATGTACATATATATGTATTGTTGCATTCTTTATTTGTGCCAATATTTCATTCTTTTGTAGAATCATGTTATTGTCTTTTATCCTACTTCTTTTTGTATGTGTATACCTTCATGATGTTCAGATGGGAAGAGTAAAACTCTAAGGAGTTGGCCATAAGGACAAGTTTGTAAGATGGATCAAAGAAGCGGAAAAATGTAATGACAATATTTTTTTTATTTATAATTATATATATATTTACATTTGAGTTTTGGATGCCACTTATATGCAGGCAGGTCTGTTATCTATTTTAAAAGCTTAACTTACATTGGGACGTTGGTTCGCAATTATGGTTCACTCTTTGTATTCTTGTGGATTATATTTACACCTTATTGTCCAATTTATGCCCTTTATTTAACATTTGACCCTTCATTCTACTTCTACAGCTTTTGTCTGTGAAATTCTTATGTCACAGGATGTGTAAAAGGATAAGTTCATTCTCCTACCCTATCTAATGATGATGATGATGATATTGAATGTGATGATAATCAAAATTGTGGAAGGAAATCAAATTCAGAAAATGTTTCAAATAAAAACTTTTGAAAAGTTTTTGGAACTATAAATTTAATTTACTTGAAGACTTAAGTTTTCATTTGAATTGAGAATATTTAAAACCATGAAGATGCTTTGATTGTTTGTAAGTAATTTAATTACTATGTGTCACTCGTGTTATTTATGAGAAAATAAGGTGAATGGTAAAATCATGTATCCAACATAGATGAAAACCAAAGGCTAGATATGACATGGAGTTTCTCCTTGGGGCCATTGCTTCATCATAGACACACATTAAAACTTAGCCATATCAATGAATATGAAGTGCAACTTATTTCTTTTTATTTTTCATATCAAAGAAGAAATTTATGTATTGACACGTTTGGTCTATAATGCCTTACTTAATTGTGATGTTGCTCAAGCACGTGCAATTATGTAGGTGTCTAATTTTTTTTTCCTATTTTCACATGGTCAAGTATAAATGCTCTATACTTCTGTTTCTAACTCTTATTCCCACTATGATCGGGAGAGAAGCATGTAGTTGTGTGGAATACTTGCATAGATCTGGCTCTTGATCATTTGAGAGCAGAAGGAATAAGCACATAAGTAGCAAATCAAATAATTTATAACATGTAATTGTAAGCTTACACAAGTGTTTAACATTTTTTAAACATGTATGTGTATGTAGATCAATCAAAATCACCAACTTCCCAATGCTATTGGGTTCTTTAAGCTAACTCGCTATTGTAAAACAAGGCCTAATGATACTGGTAGTTGGGTTTCGCAACAAGCTACTAAAGATTATGTAATTCAATAGGTTAAGTTGTATTTTGAACATGTTATTAAATAAGCAACATGCTACGAATATTATGTTTTGGTTATTCATATTATAGGAGAAGATGGTGAAAATATATGAGGAGTCACAATCTTCTGACAAGCTAAAGACACCAAAGGAGATTGTTGACATATTTATGAATGCAAGTAACAGATCTGACTATCATCTTGGAATAAGATAAGAATCACCATTTATTGGAAAATCAACACGAAGATAAAATGAGATGGAGGAGTTAAGAGCTGCATTGTAAGAGGAAAGAACATTATGCGAGCAACAAACTCAATAGGTAATTAAACTTTATGGTTTATTTAATATTGTATTTTTTTTTCAATAAAGTATGGGTGATTTTAAAAATTGTCGAAAACATACCCATCATCATTTATCTTTTAATATAAGAACCACACATAATATGAATTGGTAAGCTATACTCTTGCAAGGAAGACTACACAACATGATTTCTTATGGTGGTTTCTTTTCGAAGCAAAGTGAAACAACCAATTGGGTGTGGTAGAACTTATATAGGAGCTTATAGGAAACACAATTGAGCTTCAAAAGCATTTGAAATTTAATTTGTTTAGGTGTATAAGGCATTTACTATACCTTATTATATATGTACGTATATAAAAGTACATGATGGAGGAGTTTTTGCACATTGCCTCCTGTATTTATGTCCCTAGATTTGCTCATGTGTACATCGAGGTTGAAAATAGTTATTATTAAGAATGGATTAGAAATTTATATTATAAAATTTACTTAGAATGCAAATATTTATTTCATTTTTTTATTTTCTAATGTTCAATTTAAATCAGGTTAGGAATATAATAACAATAACAATATGTCCCAATTTGATCATTTCAGATATAGAAAAAGGTATTGCATAATATCAAGTTAATGATATATAAGATAACAGCTCATCGTCTCATTAATTACCATTCTTTTCTTATTTTCTTGAATTGAATTTGCTACTCAATGATGTTTACAGCTTGCTCAACTAACTTGTCTCAAGTTTTCCCACTAGTTCAGGTTAATTATCATGGGTCTTTTCTTATAATCTCATTCATGTTTTTTTAGTCATTCAATAATTATATCTACATATTGTGTGATAGCAAATGGAAATGGAGATCTTTCTCTAAGTGCAGGAGATCTTTTGCCAAATCCATCACTTGGTAATGATGGTGACAATAGTGAGGAAGAAAATTAAAGACTTGGTTTTTTGTTTTTTAGCTAAACCAACTGGCATGAATAGGGTCAAATTGATGTGATAAAGTGTGTACATATGCTCATTTTGATATAATTTGGAGCTTATGCTTATATTTCTTCTAAGGATACGAAACAATATTGTTCAGTGTTTTTTATTCTTTACTGTAAGGATAGTCATGATGATCTCTAAGTAATTTTTGTGTTATTAAATCTTATTATATATCGAGTGCATTGTACGCTCCAAAATATATTAGTGATATTTATTCATAAATAAATTTCATGTGCAGAGATAATAGTATGTATAAATTATATTGTAATCAAACAGGTGTATATTACTAATTGTGCATATAATGTACAATAAACAAGTATATATTGGCAAATCAAACGAAGTTAAGCATTAATGCTTATCTCTTCTCAACAAAAACAACCACGTGTAAACATCGCTAATTTCAAATAATAGCGACGTTTAAAAACTACTATTTTAATTGAATACCTATATGTAAACATTGCCAATGTGTTTGAATAGTCACGTTTAAATTGTGGTAAACAACAGATTTGTCATGTTTATAAGTCGTCACTTTTGTCCAACGAACATGTATAAAGGTTATTTAACCTGTGCAAGGCTACGATTAAACATCGTCAATTTAGTAATTTAATTACGTATACACGTTGCTAATGTAAATATTTAGTCAAGTGTAAACATCGCTGATCATAATTTCCCTCCTTTTATATTTAGCGGGATGCGGATTAATCATATTTAGCCACACATAAGTGTGACCAATACATGATAGTAGGTCATGTTTAAACGTTGCCTAATAGAGTGTATTTGGCTATCAAATTTATATTAATGACATTTTAATTTTTAACGTTACTTATTTGATCTGCGACAAACCTATTGCAACGTATATAGGCTACATGTAAAAAAATGTGACAAAAAATCTTTGGTTACATTTAATTAATGTGTAGCCACGTTTATTAGACGTGGTTAAAGGTTCATTTTGTTATAGTGTAGGCTGAGATGTGGGGGTTATTACAATAGAGTTTTCTGTCAGGTTACTATAATCAAGAACTGTTAATGCAGTTGCATACTCTACGACAAGGTAATAAAAGTGTAGCTGAGTATATCCAAGAGTTTGAAATCTTAACCATTCATAGCCAAATCATGGAGACTCTGAAACAACCGATTACTCAATTCATTGCTAGCTTGAAGTCTAAGATTGTAGATATTGTAGAGCTCCACCAGATCGACACTTTAGAGTGGAAAAGGTAGAACGGCAACACAAGGCTTACAAATCCTCTGGTAATTCTTTTAAATATGAAAGTGGTAAAACGTTCTATTGGAACAATGATAAGAAGAAGAGTAGTAGTAGCTACAAACATGAGGAAAAGCATGATACTCTACCTAAAAAATTAGTTGAAGATAAAGGCAAAACGGTTTCTAAACCAAATGATACTAGTAGTTTTGGAAAGAAGACAAGGGATATCAAATGCTTCAAATGTTTGGGGTTTAGACACATGGCTGCTCAATGCCAAATAGACGAGTGGTTTATATCCGAAAGGAATCATGGAGAGTGAAGGAGAAGAGGAGCAGATAATTATTTTGAATCAGGAAGACGACGAGGAATTAACAGCGGAAAATTGTTGGGGTAGCCATACCATTGAATGGAGTAGTGAGAAGGAACATGAGTATTACACCAGCTGATGATCAAGAGTAAAGAGAAAATATATTTCATATTAAATTCCTAGTGGATAAAGCTATATGTTTTGTCAGCATTGATTTAGGAGGTTGTACTAATATAGTGGCCACGACTCTTGTGGACATGCTTAAACTCCCTACCTATTCTCATCGCCAACCATACCATCTATATTGGCTAAATGGCAAAGGCTTAGTTCATGTCACCAAATAGGTATTAGTTCCAATCTCTTTGCCTAACCACTACAATGACAAAGTTCTTTGTGATGTAGTGCCAATGAACACATCTCATACCGTATTAGGTCGACCATCGTTGTTTGATCAAAGTGTGAATCAAAACAGAAAGGACAACACTTGTTCCATCTTATTCAATGGCAAACGGATTAAATTATGTTCTATGTGTCCTAAAGCAGTAAGGCGAGAACATCGGGAATTGAGTCCTAACAAGAAAGAATCATTGTTGATGACACAAGGAGAGGTTGAAAGGGAGTTGACTAAATGGAAATCCATGTATGTCTTGTATGTGAAACAAGCTTTAGAAATTAGAGGAGAGCTTTCCCTTCTAGGAGAGGTTAAACATCTATTGCATCAATTCACTAATGTCTTTCTAGAAAACTTCCTAAAAGACCACCTCCTTTGAGAGGTATTGAGCATCAAATTGATTTGGTGTCTGGCGCTTCTTTACCCAATAGACTAGCTTATCAGATGAATCCCAAAGAGGCTAAAGAGTTAAAGAAACAAGTAGATGAATTGCTATAGAAGGGGTTTATACGATAAAGCATGAGTCCTTTTTGGATATTGGTTTTATTAACACCCAAGAAAGAAGGAAGTTAGAGAAGGTACAAGGATAGTCGGGTGATTAATCTTATTACAATGAAATACCGATATCCTATTCCATGACTTGATGACATGCTCGATGAGTTGCATGGGGCTCAACTGTTTTCTAATATTGACCTGAAAAGTGGATATCACCAGATAAGGACTAAAGTAGGAGATGAATGGAAACAATTTCCAAACTAACACAGACTGTATCAATGGATGGTGATGCCATTCGGCTTATCCAATGCTCCTAGCACTTTCATGAGGTTAATGAACTACATGTTGAGGGAATTATTGGGAAAGTTTGTGTAGTGTATTTTGATGATATCTTAATTTATGGCTCCAATTTGGAAAGTCTCTCATGCATTTGACATCAGTTTTTATGATGCTAGGGAAAGAGGAATTATTTACCAACTTGAAGAAGTGTGTCTTTTGTAGAAGTGAGGTAATATTTCTCTGTTTGTTGTGTCTAGAGAAGGGCTTCATGTTGATGATGAGAAGATCAAGGTCATCATTGATTGGCTTATTCCTACCAATGTACCCGAAGTATGAAGTTTCATGGCTTTCTTCTTTTTATAGGAGATTCATCAAGGACTTTAGTATTATTGCATCCATTAACGGAGTTAAAAAGAAGGGAGTCTCTTTCCATTGAATCAGGCTAACAACCATAGTTTTGAGATGATTAAGAAGAAACTAACCTCAACACCATTATTGGGACTTCTAGATTTTGGCAAGATGTTTGAAATTGAATGAGATGCCTCCAATGTTGGAGTTGGAGCGGTTCTTATGCAAGAAAGATAGCCAATTGCTTATTTTAGCGAGAAACTACATGGAACTGCCTTAAATTATCCCATCTATGACAAGGAGTTATATTCATTTATACGAGCTCTTACGGTATAGAACACTATTTACTACCCAAGGAGTTCATTATATTTTCATGAGTCCTTAAAATATTTGAGAAGTCAAAACAAATTATCCAAGAGGCATGCGAGATGGGTTGAGTTTCTAGAGACATTTGCATACACAATCAAGTACAAGAAAGACAATACTAATGTGGCAACAAATGCATTGTCTAGGAGACATACACTGTTGAATTCTATGTAGCGAAGTTGTTAGGCTTTGATCAGATTATAGATCAATACTCCAAAGATGATATGTTTGCACCATCCTATCGGTTTGTAGGGATGGAAGGGTTAGCAAAGGATATCATATAGTGAGTGGATATCTATTTCACCAAGGAAAGTTGTGTATCCCATAAGGCATGGGGGTGGAATTTCATGACATTTTAGAAATCATTGCACTCTTAAGGCCTTGAAGGAACACTTTTATTGGCCTAGTATGGCTAGAGATGTGCACAAAATAATCGAAGGTGTTTATATGCAAGAGATCCAAGAGCCATCGAGAACCACAAGGGTTATATATGTCATTACCTACTTCTATCAAACCATGGGTTAATATGAGTACGGACTTCATTTTGAGACTTCTTAAGACCCAATGAGGATTTGATTCAATTCTGTGGTGGTTGATTGATTCAACAAGAGGGTGCATTTCATTCCTTGCCACAAGATTGATGATGTCGTTTACATTTCAGTTTATTTTTACAAGAGGTAGTCAAACTTCATGGCATTCCACAATCAATCATTTCTAATAGAGATATAAAGTTTTTGAGTTATTTTTGGAAGACATTGTGGAGAAGGTTAGGAACAAAATTGTTGTTTAGCACAACTTTCCATCCTTGGATTGATGGCTATTGTGAACAGAACCTTAGGTTTTTTGTTGCGGGATACTATTGGAAGGAATCCAAAGGATTGGGATCATTGCTTATCCATTGTGGAATTTTCTTATAATCGTTCTATTCATAGTACTATAGACAAATCACCATTCAAAGTTGTTTACGGATTTAACCTTAATTCTCCCCTAGATTTACTTCCTAAAGCTCCTTCTACCGAAAATAATCAAAGTGGAGTAGATCGAGCTCGCCACATCCAGCAACTTCATCAGAAAGTTTATGATTGTTTGCAAAAACAGGGAGAGAAGATGAAGGAAAGGAAGGATAAGGGAAGATGGACAGTTGAGTTACACCTGGAGACTTAGTTTAGGTTTATATTGGAAATGATCAATTTCTAAAGCGAAGAGGACAGGAGTTGGCACCCGAGCTAATGGTTTGTTTAAAATAGTTGAAAAGATTAATGATAATGCCTATAAGGTTTAATTGCCTAATGACTTTAGAGGAACTTCGAAAACATTCAATGTGGTTGACTTGTCCTCTTACTATCTAGACTAGTTCGATTTATATTTGAGGGAAAATCTCCATGAAGCATGGGAAGATGATAGGAATCGTAGGTCAATAACCTGATCTAGGGCTAAAGGATTGAAAAACCTAGCTTAAAGGATCTTAGCTAATGACCTAAATGAAAACGAGGTGGACTTCCTTAATGGACATGATATGCACTTTAGAAAGAAATTAGAGATAACTTGTTTCAGTGTTAAAAATTTGCAAACAACGAAGATCATACCCATTGATACGATTGTAACAAAAACCGTGGTTGATTCTGATACTAGACGCATTGCTCACGAGGAGATCACGACCTCTATAATGCCCGTGATCTCAACCGTAACTAAGAATAAGCTCGTATTACATATAGTGATATTGTCATCGATGTCTAATTTTCCAACTGAAAAGATAACGGGCTAGCTTCCAATCGTGATAAAGACCGTAACAAACACCCGTATCTACCTAAAATGAGAAGCTGGATTTTGATCCAGGAGGATCATGGCCCGTGTTACGGCCGTGATCAATAAGGTTATCTCATATCTGTCATGCTTTATTTTTAAGTGATATTATAACTAATTTCTTTTATTTAGCTATTTTACATATTTACCCTTACCCGACTTATGGGACTATATATAGGTTTCTTTCTTATGTAATAAACAATTTTTGAATGTTATTCCAACCTTTGGGTATTTGATATTTTCCTTATGACGAATTCTTGATTGCATGTAATATCGATCTATTCTCATTATTCTAGTCATCATGAATCATATCGATTCTCTATAATAGCTAGTTCGATTTATTCTTTAGTGCGTCATATCCACAGATTGATTCATCCATATCTTTAATTTTCTATTATTTCACCATATCATCGCATAATTCATCATAAACCCTAGTTCACAATTGCAAGCACTTGATTCATGAATCAATTGGATTATACCATAACAGCATCAGAAGGAGTTTGAGTGTGACACCAGTGATTAATCATGAACAAAGGGAAAATATATTACATATTAAATTCTTAGTGAACGAGATTGTTTGTATGACCATCATTGATTTTGGCAGTTGCACCAATATTGCATCAATGACACTTGTAAAGTAGTTATAACATCTGACCATAGCTCATCCACAATCCTATCGATTGCATTGGTTCAATGACAAAGAATTTGTTCATGTTACTAGAAAGGTATCTATTCTTATTTCTTTGCCTAATCATTATACTAATGAGGTGAGTTGCAATGTGGTGCCCATAAATGCATCTCACATTTTGTTGAGTCGTCCTTGGTTATTTGATCATAATGTAAATCATAAATTTACGGATAATACTTGTTTTACTTTATTTAATAAAAAGATAATTAAATTGTTTCCTATGAGACCTGAAGCTATAAGATAAACACACAGGGAGTTGAATCCTCTTAAGAAGAATGATTTTTGTCAACACTTGGAGCAGTTGAGAAGAAACTGACCAATAAGAAACCAATTTACTTGTTACGTATAAGACATGATTTGGGGATAGAGAATGATTCTTCTGCTCTAGATGAGTTTGATCAAGATTTGAGGGCAAATCTTCATAAGCCTAAGGGAGATGATAAGGATCAAGGTTCGATTGGGTCGATAACTCGATCTAGAGTTAATGAATTAATGAACGTAGCTCAACAAATCCTTTTAGATGAACCAAATTATGGTGAGTTGGAGTATGTACAAAGATATTTGATACACTTTAGTAATAAGCATGATCTAGTGTGCTTAACTATGAAGGAAAGACAAGTTTTAAAGGAAAACTCATCAATATTGAAGATCACTCTCATCCCAAAGATAGTGATTAAAGCGAAATAAGTGAATGAAGAAAAGAGGAGATCACCTCTTGTATCACAGTTGTCACCCAATCCATGATCACCATACACAGTCATGATTGAGCTCATGAGCTCACTGTCTACGAAGAAAATTGAGAGCCGAGAGGATCATGGCCCATGGCATGGCTGTAACCTAGCACGTGATCCATAATTTCACACTAGTGAGAAGTTTGTGGACTACAAGATGAGCGATAGTGGAATGAATTATCTTGCTGATATTTAGATTTAGATTATTTAGATTGGAGATAGTGGTTTAAGAAGACCATATGATGTTTAGCTTTGAGATATTTAATGTTTTGAGGATTTTTCTTATTATGTTTTAAGTTGGTTTTTAGTTCTTGCTAATAGATGATTAAAGGAAGATTTTTTGAGGATTTTTCTTATTATGTTTTAAGTTGGTTTTTGGTTCTTGTTAATAGATGATCAAAGGAAGTTTCATTCTTTTTAAGTATTAATGTTACCTTATTAAGAATAAATGGTGATCTTTGATATACGTGCGGATTAGAGAAGATTTATAGCCTTAACGTGTGCATCTTTAGTAAGGATACATGGCGAACTGATAACGCCTTTAGGTGAGGGCATTATAGCTTAATGTATGAATAATTAATTTAAATGAAGGGTAAAGTTGTAATATAATGTTGTTTAAGAGAGTATTTTTGTCATTTAATAGATGGATTTGAACTTAAGGGAAGTATTCACGAAGAACAGGGAGAGGGGGAGCTAAGCCAACTGTAAGCCATCGCTTAGAGAAGGACGGCTATCAAGCTTAGCTGGAAAAGCCGTCGGCATTGAAACACAATGAAGCTTTGACCTAGGCTGCCTGCATAAATCTTAAAGGCTACCAGTGTTGACAATGAAGGTTACCGACGTACGACCAGCTTACATTGTGATTTTTACCCCTTTGATTTTAAGCCGCCAACTTTGTACCAGCCTCTTTTTGCATGAGTTTCCTTAGTCTCCTAATATATTCTTAGTCCCATAAAGGTCTATAAATGGATCCTTAAGTCCTTGGAACCCTAAGTGCTCTCAACAAGACCTAGGTAATACCGATCCTTTTCTTTTCCTTTAGTAATCCTAAGTTATCTATTCTAAGTTTGCGAATTGTTTTTGAAGGAAATCAAGATCTTGAGGAGTGTGAAGAAACCCTAAGTTTGATTTGAAGTGTTTTCTTGTTGCTATTTAAGGAGTAAGGTGAGTTTATCTTGGGATTATGTAATTCTTAGGATTAAATGATTATAGGAATATGTTTATCTTTGTGGTTCTAGTTTTGAGAATAGTTGTTGTTTGTGTTCAGGTGATTTTGTTGATTTAGGTTTCTTGCTTCCAAAGTGAATTCATGTACCACCTTACTTTGCTTGTTTTATGTGCATGTAGGTTTAGACTTGTAAATTAAATTATTTACTATCTGACTTATAATTGAAAAGTTTGTTGCGTGTGCTTGGCTGCTGTTAATAAAGACCACACGGAGCGTGATACTAACGCTAACAACCTGATGATCCTTGTGTGTCGTTGTCCCTAGTGAAGTTGCACTGGAAATGATTTTAATAAATTAGGAGTCGTGCCAGCTTAATTGTGGTATGCAACGATGTAGGGGGAGAACCCAACATTAATATATATATATAAGTATTTTGTATAAAAAACTGTTTCTTGTGGTCATGAGTTACTTTGGCTTTAGAACTAGTTGCAAGTAGTTGTAAACTATGTTGTTTGCTGGATCAATCAAAGATAATAATCCATGGTTGTTGCATTAGTTTTAGGTTATATGTGAAATTGGTATGTTGTATGTTCATGCTTTTTTTTTTTTTTTTTGTGGCATGATGTACTGAGCATTTTTACTCATTCTTTTATCTTTTTTAGGAATAGGTGAAGATTCAATAGTGTATGATCTATTAGGCTATGATGTGTCCGTGGACTATGGGGAGAGCGATAGTGGAACGGATTATCTTACTGATATTTAGATTTAGATTGTTTAGATTCGAGATAGTGGTTTAAGAAGAGCATATGATGTTTCGTTTAGCTTTTGAGATTTTTAATGGTTTGAGGATTTTTCTTATTATTGAAGTTGTTTTTTAGTTCTTCTTAATAGATGACCAAAGGAAGTTTTATCCTTTTTAAATATTAATATTACCTTATTGAGAGTAAATGGTGATCTTTGATATATATTTGTGGATTACAGAAGATTTATAGCTCAGTGCATCCATTTTTTGTAAGGACACGTGGCAGGCTGATAACGCCTGTAGGTTAGGGCGTTACAGTTTACTTATGTGATCACGAAGATCACGACTCGACACACAACCATGCCCTACATTATGACCTCATACCTTGTTTCCAAAGTTTATTTTTAGTTTCCTATTTTAATTGTTTTGAATTTTATGTTCCATATTTGCCTTACCTAACTTGTGAGAGTATAAAAAGGTCTATACGGTTATGTTAGAGAAGTTTTTGCCATCTTTGTCATCTTGTTGTATTTTGTGACCAATTGCTTGTTGAGTAATATTGAGATTTCTTCTCAAAAGTATTCTTTATTTTTTCTTTTAATCATGCGTAACATTAGTTAATCAAATCAACTAGTTAGATTCTTTCTTTGGTGTTATCTAAGGATTAATTGTTTATATATATATATATATATTTTTTTTTAATTTTAGTTTTTCATATATTATAAAAACCTAAAAACATATTACAAATACCCAGATTGCAATATAACACTAGACCTATAAAGCACATAAATTCTTCAATATGTATCACTCCCTAATAACATGCATGTCACTCATGGGGGCCTTACTAGCCAACGTAGTCCACATGGTCTTCCTATTCCCTCTTCGCCTGCATCTTTTCCTCCTTAAAATAATAAAATAGTTATTCCTAAAGATAATAAATACAAAAATTTTATATTACTATAAGCATGTTTATCAAATATCAAATTTTATGGAGGAGTGAGAGAGGGAGAACAAAGGAAAGGACAGAACAAGTTTTTTTTTTGCTTTTCATTTTCTAATGCCATTTCTTTTTTTTTTTTAATTCATTTATCTTGCTGCTATTCAAATAATAATATTATTATGTTATTTAATTTAGGTTAACAAGTGAAATATCCCTAAATTTCTTAAGGTTTAAATTAAATAGTAAGATTTGATATGAAAATATAGACAAATTTCAACCAATAATTTTATATTAATAGTTAGATTAAATGACAAGTTATTTAATAACAAATATCAAAATTTTATTAACAAGAATTGATTTAATCAATACATATCAATTTACATAATTACAAGTGACTAAATATTTAAACCAAAGAAGTCCACACATTAGTTAAATAATTGAGTTGGCATTATTTTTACCTAGTCATATGCTAACTAAACAAAAGTTGTGATACTTATATTTCTATCTAGAAAGTATTGAATTTTTAAGATTCAAGGTATCTTTATAATATTGAAAGTTTGGAGGAGGTGTCCTTATAATTTATTAAGAGTTGTAATTGTATGATTTTCTAATATGAAGAAAAGTAAGATTCATCATATGCTACTTCAAGTAAATAATGCAAACATTAGCACATCTTTTGAGAAGCAAGTGATGCCTAATACAGTTGATTCCCTGACTAGGTCTACTAAAGATAATAATTCTGATCTTCTTGAAAAATATCTCTTTCAATTTGGGAGAAAAACTACTGTGGAGGCTCAATCTTATTATATAAAAAATGTACTCCTTAAATGAGTCAATCATGATTTACCTTTTCCCCCTTACGGAATAATAATAATTGATATTGCACAATGCAATAAATTAATTCATGCATGAAATTTTGCATTTTTGCACAGGTGACATGAATGTATGCCAAGCATAACAAATAAACCACAAGAAGAGTACTAATTAAATGAAAAATCCATCCCAACTACTGATCATCATATATAATTTAGGAGGATAACACAACAAACATTTAAAAAAGCATTCTTAAAGGAGCATGCGAAAACACATTAACTTTTTTTTTTTTTTTGCCCTTTCAAAGATCTACTTCCTTGGCTGGAGCAACACCTTTTCAATCATCATATTTATATTCAAGTTAGATGACCCAGAAGGACTTGTAGCAACTTCGGCTAGGTGTTTCCATTCCATCACTCTCTTTTTCATTTCTTTCCCTTTATCCCCCATCATAAGCTCTCTAACAAGTCTTTCCACTTCATTTCTTTTGACATTACTATCAATCTCCATCCCAATTCCCCATTCATTGCAACAATACCTACAATTGGTTTGTTGCTCAGCAAAGAAAGGCCAACAGACCATTGGCACACCGGCACAAATGCCCTCCAAGGTCGAATTCCACCCATTATGTGTCAAGAATCCACCTGTTGAAGGGTGTTCTAGGACTTTCTCTTGTGGACACCAACTTGCCAGCATGCTCCTCTCCTTAGTGGCATCCAAAAATTCCTGAGGCAATATGGCTGAATCACCTGACACCAAATCTGGCCTAATTATCCACAAGAATGTTTGGCCACTGTTTGCAAGTCCCCATGCAAACTCTATCATCTGCTCCGGCGTCATTACTGTAATGCTTCCAAAATTAACATAAACTACCGAATTGGGTTTTTTCGTGTTGAGCCACTCAAGGCATTTTGGTTCTTCTTTCCACAAATTAGATCCCATTTGCTTTAATTCTGAGTATGGAATTTGATTAGATAGCAGTGATAAGGATCCTATTGCGAAAATGGGTTGAACAAACATTGTCTTGAGTGCATCCACAACATCACATTCTAACACATCATATGTGTTGAATATTATGGCTGACGCTCTTTTGACTCTTTCACATTCACCTAGGATAAAGTCTATCATGAAATCATCTCTATTGGTGGTTCTTAAAAAACTTGGTAGATCTCTCAAACGAATGTTTTTCATCCCGGGTATCCAATCTATGGTCGTATCCAAGTATCCATTTGTTAACTGACTAGCATCTGCACATTATTAACAAATAGATATATATATCAATGATATAATATAACAAAGGATTGACATTAATTTTTAATAATTAATTTTTGAATTTCATTATTTTCTAATGGCTACACATTGATCTATTATTTGAATTCATCTAAGAAAATGCAATAGACAGATCATGTAGGTATTTGCTTGTCTGTGTAATTGCATTAAGAAAAATAACAACAATGGGCTTATAGAGACATATATATCTAAAAATTCATGTATGATTAGTCTATAAATAGTTTTATTATATTTCTTCATTGTAGATGATTATATATAATTAATATAAATATTGAAATACATAAATAGCCACTAGAGCTACCACAACCATAAACTAACATGGAAGAATTCATTAGCAATTACTTTCAGATTCGCAATTTCTCACATGGTATCATAACATTAGAATGAATATGACTTAATTAAAAAAATGCAAGATAGACCCACACATAGAACTACACATAATACAATAAACACAATCATTCGATAAATTATGATTATGGTAAAAATAACTTTTTTATGTCTCTTATTTAAATTCAAGGATATTGTTGCATTTAATACCCAAATTTTGGTTAATTTTTTAATTAACTATCTAAACTTGAAAATTGCAATCAAACTTTTGAAGTTTAGTAGTACTACATATGTTAATCTAATTGGCTTTTTTTTTTTTTTTCAAACTATTATAAACTACCATGTGCCCTAAAGGATATTTTATTAAATTTAGTCAATTTAGGATCTATATATATATATATACATATATATAAGTAGTTGTCGTAAGGTGAAGTAAATATATGTGGCAATTCCAATTGTAAAAAAAAAATCATATATTTTTAATGCGGTATCTTTGTCAAAATAATTGCTTGCTGCACCTGGTAATCTATAATTGATAATAAAAGCCAATTTGTTAGATAGTTTAATATAAAGTCAATATAGGTTATGTAAATGACCTAAAGAAATCTAATCAAGTACTAAAATTGCTTATGTGAAAGCACACATGGTTAATTGAAAAATCAAATATAATGCAAGTACCAAATGTGACATTTTTTCTTAAATTTGCATTTTTTTTTTTTTTATGACCTGAGTAATTTAATACAAAATAAGACGTATTTCTAAACAACATGGTTTTTTTAAGAGAAAAATTACCCCAAGGAGCATCAACATAAAAGAGGTTATCATGGGACACTGAAGCTGCCAAATAAGTCGGCCGACATAAAAGACGTATCATGGGACACTCAAGCGTCCTTTTAACCATTATCTGATTTGGCCCAATTAGTTCGTAGCCGTACGAAACCCATACACCAGCAAACCCCCCACCCAACCAACCGCCCCCCCAAACCACCCTTATGGGGGAAAGCCATGAATGACACAATTTATACATGAATGTCCTGACTGACGATCTTACAGATACGGCGGTACCCGCCATGCTACCTCTGCGAGTCTATTTGCCAACTTATGTGGAGTAGATTTAATTTATTACAGGTCAAGTTATATATATAATATATAAAATATATAATATTAATAAAACCTTAATATATATATAATATATTATAATATTTATTTTAACAACTATTAATTTTAAAATTTGTTACTATTTATACATATATACATATACATGGTGTAATACCCAATAAATCAGTGTGTATGTATATATGTTCAGTTGTGTGTGTTTATAGTTACTTACGCCAGCAAAATATCAAGATATCTTTCTACAGGTATATGGAGCAAAATTTTTGATATGGACATCTTGACAAAAAGAAAAAGAACAGACAACGTGTCCTTTTTGGTTTTTATACTACTATGTCAGTTTCTTAAATGCATTTTCCATTATTATTCCTAAAGATTTTTCTAATTTTTTTAAACATTTATTTAAAAATAAAAACACTTTCCAAGGACCCAAAGGCAAGTCAGTCCAAGATTTCTATCATGTAACAGCCCATGGGTCACTTAATTTTTAAATAAATTACAAAAATGTAATTGAGATGAAAATAATTTAAAAATTTGGTAAGTTAAACTCGTCTCTGGTTGTTTTATATTACGGCAACCTCATACGAGGTTAATTCTGTTTTTATCTTTACAAGAGACAAAGTTATTACATTTTACAATAATCTCCTCTCTTGAAAAGACGATATTAGCTACTTACAACATCATCTCTTAAATAAACGAGTTTAAATTACTTATTTCTAAGAAGTTTTCTCATTTAGCAAGATTTGTGTAATTTTTCTAACAAAGTTATCGTTTTTTTCCTTAATCACTGCAATAGACATCTCTAGTAAAGACACTTTTAGAGAGTAAATCTTCTTTTATTTTTTTTCATAT
Organism: Combretum micranthum; assembly: GCA_024138025.1. Classification (NCBI taxonomy): domain Eukaryota; kingdom Viridiplantae; phylum Streptophyta; class Magnoliopsida; order Myrtales; family Combretaceae; genus Combretum; species Combretum micranthum. Next base: position 66,068 of record JAMXBD010002032.1, read on the forward strand.
TTTTCTTTTTCATTTTTATTTTTAAAATTTAAAAAAGGCATCTTTTCCCCTTGAAATGAATATTAATATCTATATTGTATGGTTCTTAAGTTAGTGAGATCTATATGAAATTCGTCCAAAATTTTGGTTCTGAACTTTTGTTCCGCTTATGGAGCGTCTCTATAATTTTTCCTAGATCTTGCCATAACTTAAGCATTAAGTTGAATGTACAAACTAATATATGTGTGTGTGGACGTGCGCGCGCACTCTTTTATCGTTTTATTTTCACTTCGAAAGAAAATTGTAACATGGCTTGTAAATTGAAACCTTAAAACATGGAAAAGATAAGATGATGAGAAATCATAAGGTAGCTTGAGCTAGCTAACCAACCTTTGAGTGGTATGTAACCCTCTTGAATAAGACGGTGATACTGCACGTAACCCATGAACCCACATGCACTTGAGGTCCAAAACAGCACATCGGGCACGCCAAGCTCCTCAGCAACATCAAGTGTGAAGGACATGCCACCATCGGACACGATGCAGCTCACCGGAGGAACACCGGAATCGCTACCATTAAGCTTGTAAAGCAGCTCTTTGAAATGCGGCAAACAATTTTTCCTACTGGACTCACAAAGTGCAGCTATGTCCTGAGTTGCGTCAGTATCCGACGGCGGCAGGCCTTCCGGTATCGTTTTGAACTGAAACGAAGGAAGGCCATCGAGGGAGTTGGGGCCTCGGGATTTAAGGAGGCGACGGTGGTTGAACTCGGAGTTAACAAAAGTGACGTGGAAACCTTTATGGTGGAGAAGCTTGGCTAGTTTAAGCATAGGGCTTATGTGACCTTGTGATGGGTATGGAATGCATACGGCATGTGGTTTTTGATCAGGCCATGTCAGGGAATCCATTTCAAAAGTAACAGTGTCTGTGCAAGCTAGATTCAGAATTATTGTATGGATATATGAAGAAGAAGAAGAAAAGAAGAGGGTGATCGAGAAGAACTCCTTGTATGCGATATTTATAGCCTGATTATAAGAATTAAAATATTACTATTATTAAAATATATATATTTATACAGGTGAATGTCATATTTCAAAACCAAAATTTAATATTTTTTGCCAATTAGTTTAATTTGATACTTTAATTTTATTCGTTTCTATAATTTGCTACCTGAATTTTGTTTATTTGTAATTTAGTACCCGGTTCTATTTATTTCTATAGTTAACTATGTACTTAAGATTGTCAATTTTTATAATTAACATAATATAATGGTATGTTTGGTTTACTAGAATTAAATAAGGTTGAAAAGGAATAGTAATTTCTTATTTTATATTTAGACATACTTACAGAACAAAACATATTTTTTGATCAGTAATAGTCATTCCTCCAATAAAGAGAATGAATAGAGATTCCTTATCTATTCTATATTATACGTAGTAATAAAGCTGGAACACTGATTCCATTCCATATAACCAAGCATGTGATTTCAACAATTTTCCCTTTAAGGATAGTCACCCTCGAATTCAACAAGAAGCTCATTACTGTAGAAACTATGAAACTTATCTGATTATCAATTTATCCTCCATGTGGAAAAGTGAATTTTGACGAAAAAGAAGAACAAGAATTCGTAATTGTGTTTTCTAGGGAGATTTTGGTAAAAGTGAAGTTTATTATTTTCGTAACTAACTTTAAAAGAATCAGAGTACCCTAATATAATACACGTGATTACTAGCTATGAATATACGTTTACAAAAATACACGTAGCAATCAACATGTGGTGAATAAATAAAACTAAACTATAGCAATACTTAATACTCTCCTCCCTCAAGTTGAAAATTCTGTGAAACCCAACTTGCCAAGAAATTTGAATAAAACTTATTCTGATAAAGGCTTTGTCATCATATCCACAAGCTAGTCATGAGTAGATACATGATGAAGCTGTAAGAATCCAAAATTAATATGATGATGCGTAAAATGAATGTCGACTTCAATGTGTTTAGTACAACTATGGAAATAGGGATTGGCAGCAAGCAAAAAGGCAGCTTTACTATCGGTTGAGAGACAAACAGGTAAAGAAAGAGGTAGATGAAGATCTTTGATCAAATTTGACAACCAAAGAAACTCTTTAACGGCAAAAGCAACACTGCGATATTCAGCTTCTATGGAAGAAGTGGAAACGATGTCTTTTTTATTTTTTTCCAGGAAACAAGGAATGATCCAATAAAGATACAATAGCCTGAAAGAGATTTTCAATCCACACGTGAAGAGCCCCAATCAACATCAAAGAATCCATGTAATGTCAGAGGACTAGAAGCAGAATAAAAAAAACCACAATTGATAGAACCCTTCAAGTAACGGAGTAAATGGTAAGCAACTTGTGAATGTGTAGTACGCGGTTTGCCAACAAATTGACTAAATTGTTGAACAGAAAATGTGATATCTGGTCAACTAATTGTTAAATAGAGAAGTCGTCCAACTAGTCAACAATATGAAGATGGATCCGAAAGTAAAGCTCCTGTCTGATCATCAAGTCTAACATGTGTGGGAAATGGAGTGTGTACTGATTTAACACCTGTGAGATCGACATCTTGTAAAACGTCAAGAAGAAATTTTCTCTGATGTATAGAAATACCAGCAGTTATTTTGCATACTTCCAAACCCGAGAAAAATTTTATCTCGCCAAGGTCTTTAATTGTAAAGGCAGCATGCATGGCCTTTTTCACAGTAATAATTTCATCAAGATCATCACCAAGCACCAAAACATCGTCAACATACACCAGTACGGCTAAGAAACCAGAAGAATTGACTCGAGTAAACAAAGAGTAATTAGCAGTAGATTGTTCAAAACCAAAAGTACAAATAAATTGAGTAAATTCTTTATTCCATTGTTGCGACGCTTGCTTTAATCCATATAAGGATCTAACAAGTTTACACACTTTTCCAGATATAATTTTATAACCTTCAAGAGGTTTCATGTAAATTTCCTCATCAATATACACATGCAAAAAAGCATTAATCACATCCAATTGGTGAACATGCCAATTTTTGATAGAAGCTATAGCTAAAAGTAATCTCACAGTTGTAAGTTTGGCAACCAGGGAAAAAGTGTGTGTATAATCAACTCCTTCCACTTTATTAAACCCCTTAGCAACCAATCTTGCTTTAAAACGATCAATAGAGCCATCAGCTTTGTATTTGACTTTATATACCGATTTTGACATAATTGCTTGTTTTCCTATGTGTAAAGAAACTATCTCCCAAATATGATTTGTTTCTAAAGCAAGAAGTTCTTTGTGCATTACATCTACCCATCAAGGATCTTTCTGTGCTTGTTGATATGTAGATGGTTCTTAAATTGTAAAAACGTTTGCCAAAAATACCACATAATCTTTTGGATAATGTTGAAAAGAAGAGGCATCAAAAAGAGGGTAAAATAGGAAGGTTGTGAGGATGGGAATGTTTATGTGTTGCATTCACTTGCATAGTCAAATGAATAGTATGAATAAAATCTTTAAGCCAAGCTAGAGATTTTTTTGCTCTGTCAGATTTGCAAACTAGTGCAGGGAACAAATCTGCATCCTTACTACTAGAATCAGAGGAAACATAAGTAGTAGGAAAAGGAATGGATGAAACAGGACTTGAACTAGAAGAAGAATGATCAATGACAAACCTGATTTTTGATCAAAAGAATAGGTTGATATATCCTGTGATGGGAAAAGAAAATCAAAATTGATGAAAGAAGGTTCTAACAAATCATTTGAGTGAAAAGGAAAAATATTTTCATGAAACAAGACATCTCGACTAACAAAGAAATCATGTGTATCAAGGTCATAAACTTTAAAGCCTTTTTTATCTATAGGGTAGCCTAAAAATATGCATCTCCACCTTTGGAATCAAACTTATCTCTCTTTTTAGGAATGGTTGCAGCATAACAAAGACATCCTATAACATGAAGATTGTTGTATAAAGGTGGTTTCTTGAACAAAAGCTCATATGGTGTTTTCCAATGTAAAGATTGAATAAGCATCTTATTAATAAGGGAAGTAGCAGCAAGGATACATTTACCCCAAAAAATTTTGGTAAATTGGCATGCAATCTAAGAGCAGAGCAGTTTCAACAAGATGTCTATGTTTCCGCTCTACAATTCCATTTTGTTGAGGTGTGTAAACCACACTTTTTTTTTATGAAAAACACCTTTCTTGAGGAAAACATCTTGACATTCTTTTGACATGAATTCTCCTCCATGATCTGTTCTAATAGTTTTTTGTGTAGTTTGAAAATGGTTAAGGCCATAAGAAAAGAAAGTTTGCAAGATATGAAGAGTATGGTATTTATGAGAAATAAGGTAAGTCCAAGTAGTCCTACTCATGTCATCAACAATTGTAACAAAGTACCTATAACTAGTCAAGCAGATAGTATTTAAAAGCCCCCAAAGATCCACATGAACTAATTCAAAAGACTTTAAAGAAAATGATTCTCTTGACACAAAAGGCAATCAATGAAATTTAGCCTTATAACAAGTATCACAAGTAAATTTAGTAGCATTCAGGTTCTAACAATCAACAATATGATGAAGTTTTGACAGAGAAATGTGTCCTAAATGATTATGAAGAAGTTCAAGAGAAGTATGTGACGAGTTTACATCAGAAATTTTGGAAAATGATCCAATAGAACATGATTGATCAGATCTACTAGCAAAAGGTTTGTCAGAAATTATCACATATAATCCATGTCAAACACAAGCTCGAGCAACACAATCCTTAGTGAGACCGTCCTGAAAAATGCATTTGTTAGAGTCAAATACTACTAACAAGTTAACATCGCATAAAAGATGGTTCACTGACAACAAATTGTATAAGAATCGGGTATCAAGAGAACTTTTTTAAGTATAATATTGTTTGTTAAAACAACATTCCCAATTATTGATACTGCTTTTAAACTTCCATCAAGAAGTCGGACATGGATTGGTAGGTCAAGTGTTTGTTGGTTAATCAAAATGTGAGAGAAGGGTGTTATGTGATTAGTGGCCCCCGAATCTACAATCCAATCATTCATCTTATTATCATTAAACAAAGAAAATCCCAAACAAGTAGCATAAGGAGAGATCTCACCTACAAAGTTGACAAAGGCTTCAAACTTTGGTTCTGAAATTTGCTGATTTTTCATCATACGTACAACTTTGTGACAAATCTTTGAGATAAACTCATTATTAGCATCTCCAACAGATGAAACAGCCTTCATATCAAAGGGTGAGTCAAGATTACAAACTAATACATCTCTCGTTTTTCCAGTAACTACTGATCCAGTTTGTCCAGCAAATCTATTTTAAACAAATGGCTTTCGTTCTTTCTGCTTGTACCAATCAGGAAATCCCACTATCTCAAAGCAATTTTTGCTGCATGTCTTATCTTTTTGCAATGAGTACATGTAGGTTTATTGCCATTTATAAACCTTTTTTCTCTTCGATCAACAGATCCAAAACCAGTCACTTTAACTTGATAAGCAGAAGACATATTGTTCTCCTCATTCACTCCTATTAAACTCGTTACTTGCTTTTGTTTCTCAACTTGAGAAACTAGATAAAAAGCTTTACTTATTGAAGGCAACGGATCCATTAATATAATATGATTTCTTACTCCTTTAAAAGTTTCATTCAATCTAATAAAAGAATTGCATTAGTTTACTCCTACTATCAATTTCTTGCATTTTGACAAACACCTTACATGTACAATGTTTAAAAACACCACATATACAAACCGGCATTCCACATAGGCTTTGCATTTCATCCCATAGTTTCTTCAACTTATTATAATACATGGGAACATTAGAATTCCCTTGCCTCAGATTTATGATCTCATGTTACAACTAATAAAGAAGTGGACCATTCGTACCACCAAATCGTTCGAACGCATCATCCCAAAGTTCTTTTGAAGATTGAGCATACATGAAACTTTCAGCTAAATCTTTGGACATCGATTTAAAATCCCACATCTTATCTTACAATCAACTTTATACCACTGATCAAAACATTCATATCATCAGGTTGTAAACAATCTTCATTAATGAAACCTAATTTTGCTTTGGTGCCATTGAAAATAACATTTGTAATTGAATTTCTAGGATTTTCTGAACTTATCATATGTAAAGGACTACTCTGATCTATTATCGCCTTCGTCATATCAGTATTTAGCGCCATACAGTAATCAAAGGAAGCAGATCACAAAAAAAGCAAGAAAGTAGAAATTAAGTATTATGAAAGAGCTCTGATACCATGTAGAAACTATGAAACTTATCTGATTATCAATTTATCCTCCATGTGGAAAAGTGAATTTTGACGAAGAAGAAGAACAAGAATTCGTAATTGTGTTTTCGAGGGAGATTTTGGTAAAAGTGAAGTTTGTTATTTTTCGTAACTAACTTTAAAAGAATCAGAGTACCCTAATATATATATATATATATATATGTGATTACCAACTATGAATACACGTTTACAAAAAATACACGTGGCAATCAACACACGTGGTGAATAAATAAAACTAAACTATAGCAATACTTAATACTTACTTTAATCCTAAAGAAGGTGGATTCAAATTCACTAAAGGACTTCCGATGAATTAGTCTGCACACAACCCTTTATAAGAGATAAGAACCAAAACGCTAGTGAGCTAACTAAGACATTTTCTAAATAATATCATTCACTATATGCTTGGGCCAGTTTCAGCACTAATCACACCACCAATGGTAACATCGTACTTTTATAGAAAATGATGACATCGTTCCACTCTAAGAAAGGAAGTAGAAGATGGATGATGTGGAAGCTTGATCTCTAGAAAGGAAATGATCGAATTGAATGAAATTTTACTCTAAATACACTATCTACCTTCCATTTTCCTTAATGGTGATAGACTTGACACGTTATGGCCTATCTTCCACCTAATTGGCAATTCAAATTAATGGCCACCCTAAAAGCTTCTTTGAACCTTCTTGACATCTTTGTCAAGGACTCTCTCTCCTCATATTTATTTATTCTCACTATGGAAATGAAGAGTTGCTAAATCACTACTCTTATAGATTGCGGTTTGTGGAAACCCATTCGGCCGAGAGTACTGACTTTAATTTAGAATTTCTCTATCTCCTATTCATGGATGATATCCTTTTATTCAAGGATGCCACAATTGAAAATACTACCGTCATGCTTCAACTTGTTAACAACTTTGGAGCTATGGTCGGTCATAGAGTGAACATAAATAAGTCAAAATTCATTTTCTTAAAGAATGTTGGGCAACAAATCCAATAGTATGTTTGTGATCTCAGAAGGTTCCGAGAAAGTACAACTACAAGAAAATATCTTGGCTTTCAAATTTCTAATAGGCAAAATATATCATGCTAACTAACCTTAATGAAATCCTAAAGAAAGTTTGCAACAAGTTAAGCGGATGGAAATCAAAACATCTCAACATGGCAAGCTGACATTTATTGATTAATTTGGTTATTGAAGGGTGTTTAGGCACTTATGTATAGAGGGCAACACTTCTAATAGGAGTTCAATGAAAAGTTGATTGACTAATATATGTTTTTTTTTTTTTCATATGATAAGATAGAGTTAGGTTACACTACCAAAAAATTTAAGAGTTGGTATCTGGGTTCTTAATCGAAGGAATAAAGTGTGCCCATAAGAATTGTATTGGAAATTAAACCACAAACAACTACTTTGAACCCATCCGGTTAATGCAAAACACCATTAACATGCCAATCTTTCACATATTAGCAATCTACCTACACTATCCCGACTAATGTGTTGTGCCCTTTATATTGAGCAATGGACAATTTCATTAGCCAGTTGTATGGACCATTGCGTGCAATGACTAAAGAATTACTCTTCGCGAATCATGGGAAAGTATAGACAAATGGTGCAAAAGACATAATTGGCTATCAAGTAGATGAAGATATCAAAAGAAATTTAGCCATATCCTTCTCACTTCAAATGATACTGTCCTAGACACTATAACCTGGAAAAGGCTTAGTGGGCAAATACTATTAACAAATTTATGCACTCAACTTTTTCTTGCAGGGCAAAGATGTGCTCCCTTAACCTGATTGCATTGCTTCATATTTTCAGGCATGGTAATAGGGTTGTTGACACCCTAGCTAGAACAAGCAGCGAAGAACCAACTGACAAAGGAGTATTTTCTGTTTCGCCTGATGCTATCCTCAGCAAGGCACTTTTGTCTCCTCTTCATGTCCTTTCATTATGTCAAGAATGTCTATGTTTTGAACAGAAACACTAATATTGTAACAGCTTCTTCTTTTGAATCTGTGAATAGCCTATCTTCTTGTAACGAGGTTTAACCCCTCTTTCATGTTTTAATAAAAGTGGCTTTATTATAAAAAAAAAAAAATGTCATTGATGGCCATAAGTAGGTAGGTTTAACAAATTGGATAATTTTATTGCATTCAATATGACTCTACCACATGCGATAAGAGGTTGGTACCATTAATAATTTTTATAATTTAGCAAAATTTTGGTAATATTACTTATACATTCGAAGTCCTTTCAAGAAAAAAAAATTAAATGGCTGATCGAAGTTATGAATTTGAAAATCTATCATATTAAAATGAATTTATGACTTAGGAGTAACTTCATCAGGGCAACTGACAATATAACTAGTAAACTTGGTAGATATGAAGGTTTCATCATTATGACTAAAATAATATAAGGAATAAGTAAATTATAATACTTGTCGTTTTATCATTTTTTAAATTTGAATCTTAAATTTTATTTTAAATTTGAAAACATTCAAAACTTAATAAAATCGGTATTTTTAAACATCATTATTATTATTTTTTCCATTAGTATTTTATCGTGGAATAATATTATTGTAGGTTTAAATTCATTCATTTAACTAAATAATTTAACATAAATCAAATAACATAATTAAAAAATAAACAAGAAAATCAAAATTAGAAAAAAATTGCTTCCGTCCCTCTGAGGAAAGCGGAAGGACAACGTCGTAGCCTTTCCTGCGAAAACGATCACGCTTAAGGCTAAATTGAAGATAAATATGGAAATTGGAATTCCACTAGAACAATAGTTTTTTGACGGTCTTCGGTGGAAAGCAACACGATATGACGATCACACATACGTCCGCCGATTACAATATATCCAGAAGGAGTCAAAACCCTCCAATACTCAGCTTTGACATGATGAACAACGTGAAGGCAAAGATAGGGAAAGGTAAAATATTATTTAAGACTTAATTAGACAAAACAATAGGACGTAAAGAAATCCATGATTTAGACGTAATCTGGTAAATCAATATAATATAAATAAGTAGCGTTTTTATATGTTGTTCTTAAAAACACTTCAAAGGCATTGTTTCTCTCCAATGATAAGAAAATTGTAGTATAGTAACCAATTTCTTAATCAGTAAAGCCTAATTGTTCTTTTCGACGCCTGAATTTTATTTTTTTATAATTAACTATTCAAAGTTAAAGAATATCAATTTCATGCATAAATTTTACTCATTTTTACAATTAATAACCACCTTATTTAAATACAATCAATAAACTTAAAAAAATATAAGTAGTAAATTAACATTTTGGAATTTAGGTAAGGTCTAAGAGAGCTTAGACTTCCATTATGAGCCTTTTATTTCTTTTCTACCAAATCCAAGTCCAAAATCATACTTTATTAAAAGTGAAATTGGACCACAATTTCTAAATCTGACTTTGAACAAATAATTGGAAATAAAATATTGCACTAAATAAGGGAAAATTAAAGAGAAATATTTATCCTTAATTATTTAAAGTAAAATAATCACCTCGGAGGGACCTTTAAAAGCACCTTTTTAGGTAAATAATACATCTATTTTTAATGAGATTCTTCATTGAGGGTGTAACATGGAATCAAATATGGAACCATTTTCTTATATATCACATACTCTTATCAACAGAAGATTTTACTAAATATTAAGTAAATTAAGGGCTTGCTTATCTTTTGCCTTTGGCTAAATGTTTAGTTTCAAAAATAGATGGAAGTGCATTTAGAGCAAATAACAAAAGATTTATTTACTAGTTAGTCTTTAAGTCACGGCTGGAATCAGCTATAGGAAAATATCTACTAACTGCTGCAAATATAAAACATCTTCCACGTACAAAACATTTTGATTAAAAAAGTGAATTCGTTGTTTTTCATATGCATGACAGAGGAAGCTTAAAATTTCATTATGAAAACGATAACAACTAGCTAGACACGTATTATTTAATTGTCATTATAGCATATTATATTAGGGTACAAGTGTGAGAATCCCACATGGGAAATATGATACTTGTGTGAAAAGTTTATAAAAGGAAAAATCCATTAACCCATTGCCTTAAAGTTTTGGGTTATAGATAGTGTGAAAAACCCAATTGTGTTATCTTTCACAAAGCCCATTGGAATTGCTCATCATTGAAGATATACTCTAGATCCTAACATTGGTATCAGAGCCGATGGTTCAGCTGTGAACCTCCCATGGTTAGCCCACCATATAGAAAGAAGGGCTTGGTGGTATAACTCATTTGTGAAACCCATGGTAAGTAGGTGGGACCACGGTTTAGTGAAAGTCAGTTTGATAAGCTCTTGTTGAGGAGGAGTATAATCTATCCCATTGTGGAAATTCACACTTGAGAGGGAGATTGTTAGGGTACAAGTGTAAGAATCCCACATGGGAAATATGAGACTTGTGTGAAGAGTTTATAAAAGGGAAGACCCAACCCATTATTGCCTTAACGTTTTGGGTTACAGATTGTGTTAAAAGCCCAATTGTGTTATCATTCATAAAGCCCATTGGATTTCTCTCCATTGAAGGCATATTGCAGACCCTAACAATAATGTTAGGATATCCCACATCGATTGTGAAAGGGGTTGGATGCTACTTTATAAGTGTAAGGAAAGCCTCACCTCATGAGCTAGCTTTTGAGGTTGAGAAGACATAATAGCACCTAACAATGGTATCGAGCCCAGGTTTGCAACATCTCGGGTTGAGCCGGAATGGACGGTTAATCTCATGGTCCGATGTGTGATAAAGAGAGATGTTGAGATATCCCACATCGATTGTGGAAGGAGCTTGATGCTACATTATAATTGTGAGAGAAAGCCTCACCTCATAAACTAGCTTTTGAGGTTGAAAAGGCTTAATAGCACCCAGCATATTATTACTATTTATTAAAAAATTAGTAAGGGGAAAATTTTCTAGCTAACCATTATCTATTTATCGATGAAACTTTATTTTACCTTAAATTTATATGCACATTGTATAAGGTTACGTTGACGTTAAAATTTTTTAAATGTTCATATTATTCAAATTGATTACAAAGTAAAAATAATAATATAGCTTAAAAAATAAATGGAAAGTAAGGAATGAATAAAATCTCCAATTGATGTAGTTTATGCCCATCAAATTGATTTTTTTAACTTGCTCATAATACCTAGTTGAGGTACTTTATTATGAAAAATGTTAAAGTTAATGTAATTAATTACAAACTTTGGTAAAATTCAGGTAATTAATTATAAAAATAGGTTTACATACTAAACTAGAACTTCTAAAATTCAACGTTGATTGTAAGAATAAGTAAAATTTAGATACCAGACATGATAGTATCCAATAATTAATGAAAAATTATTAAAAAAAAAAAGAGAAAATGTTAAATATAAAAAAATTCAAATATTGACAAGAACTAAAAACGTATGCTCTCTCTCTCTCACTCATATTCCCATATTTAGTGTAATATTTTATTTCTAATTATTTATTCAAAGTCAGATTAATAAAACGTGGTCCAATTTCACTTTTAATAAAGTTTGAGATTGTAGACTTTGAATTTGAGAGATATGATCTGAATGGGATGTGTATATATTTCAGATGCTACTAGCAAGTATACTGGGTCTTGATCAAGTAATATAGAATGAGTAGAGTATCGTTCCTATAGAGACTAAATTAACTACTAGATTGGTATTAGCTTATACTAATATTTAGGTAATCAAAGTACTAGTTAACTATAACTAATTAATTTTATCTACTATGAATACAAATGAGAATGTGAGAAGTTTATATAAGATGAATGTGGGAAGGAATAGAATCCATCCTAATCTTCACTAATCATACTGAATTTATATTATATGAACAATTAGGATTATGGATATTTGTAAGAAATTGTAAAGACCAAAACAAAGTTTTAGTTAACCATAAAATAATCTATTAGCTTCCGCTATACAAATTATCAATGGAATCTAATGTATAATCATAAATCTTCCAATTCTATAATTATCTAATATCCTAGATTAAGTTCTCCTAATTCCTTCGAGAGAAATTAAAATAAAATATTGCATGAAGTACATGGAACAATTCTAAATTAATATTAAACTTAATTGTTTCCACAATTGTTGTTTAATTTGAATTCATGAATTCCTATGAACCTAATTCTTTTTCCAAATCATCAGAATTCTTATCTATTCAATTTCAGTCAGAAATAAAATAGATAACTAGGATTCAATACAAATATTCCATAATTCTAACAATCCTATAATATAAATTCAATAATCATTTTAGCAAAATTAGGACTTCATCACTCCCCACAAAGAAATGTTTAGCTACTCATGGATGTAGATTCAAAAATCAATAAGAATATGTAATTGATAGCATTATAAAAAATAATTCAGATAAATGAATTGCATAAAAAGAGAATAGATATCACCAATTCAAGTATCACAATCTTCTATTAATCCTTGAAAGCTCACAAATTTCTCTCACAAATCTCTATGAAATGCTAGACTATTTCTATACTCAAGTGTATTACTTTGCTTTTGCTTGTGATGATTGTTGGAGGGGTAGAACCCCTATTTAGGAAAAATTTCGTGCAAGACATTAAATGAAATTTGCTGTTTCACTTTGTACGCGCGGCAGTTACGGATCCTACGCCGGCGGCTTACAGACGGTGTACCATCAATTTCTTCATTGCGCAGGCAGTGTAACTGGCAGCTTTCAACTTCGGTTACACAGGTAGGCTGCTTCTACACCCGGTTTAGATGTAAATCTAGCCGGCGTACGTGATGAGAAATGAACGGTTGGGCCAATTTATAACGAAAGCTGCCCCAAAGCCAGCGGCTTTGACACTAGTCTAGATACTCCAACAGATTTGTCTTTTCAATTTCCTCCAAGCATGTGTTGTCTTCATGTCGCTTCAGATCTGTGACCTACACTGCCACAACGCCGGCGGCTTAGTAGCCGGCGTATGTTGTAACTCCTTTTGCGCTTGTGACTTTTCAAGTCTGAGCTGCTGGCCTTCAATGTACGCTGGCCTCTTCAACTTCTACGCCGGCAGCTTTGAGGCGGCGTAAGTGTGGTTGAGTAATTATCTTGCAAAGCTAGCAGTGCTGGCAACGGCCTTGAGTGTAAGCCGTTTGAACGCTAGCGGCTTGAATGTTGAAATGCTGGCGTATACTTCAATTTTTTCAATTTTCATTCCAAAATTTCTTGTTTTGATTCTTTGTCCAAATTAAACTTGTTATAAATTTTAATCAAAACAAGTATCCATTCTAACTCTTAAACATCAACAAATTGTATAAAATTGATCTTATCAAGATAACAGAGATAAAAGCCTCATGATGCAAATACAAGAAATGCATAATTCTTTGAGTTCTCTTAGCCCTTTAATCTTAATTAATATAAACATAGTACAATGATGAAAAGCTTCCGAAAATTATAGACTACGTTGTAACTGAATTTATAAGAGAATTACATGGAATCTATTTGAAAATTGTAAGTAGTTGGTAAATGTACAAATCAGATAAGTTGCACCGGTACAAACATTGTACAAAGATTCAAGTATAAATACAGAAAGAAAGGAAAAAGGGAACTTATTCCCTTTGTGAAAGCTTTGTGTATCATGGAGCTGAACTGTGGCTCGAACACAGTTGATATTCCACTACCTCGCAACAACTCGCAATACAAATAAAGAACATTAGATTAATAGAAAATAAACTCAGGTTTTCATAGAAAGTAACGGGACGATGAGAGAGTAACATGTGTTTTTTGTTTCTAAAAGTAAGAGGGATTTGATTTGATTAAGAAGAGTCGAGAAGATTAGTAAGGTTAGTAGACAAGTATGGATCGAGCATTATGTAGTCAATTGATAAAAAAAAAATTGCAACCCAACAATTTTGGTGCTCTTGTTACACCTCACAAGAATGTCGACAAGATCATAAGAAGAGTTTGCAAAATTTACAAAATCTAGTGTTTTCTCTAGCAGATACTATGAAAGCAATGCAAGTGCAGATGCAAGAATCCATGAAGTCCAATACAATGATTAGTAAAATTTATAAGAATTGAATGTATCAAGAACATCTCTATCGAACAATTTGGTGAGAAATTAACGCTATGAGGAATCAAACTAAGGATAATAATGGGGTACAACAATATATTCAGATGCATCTCATTCATCATCTTCTATGGTAGAATCAATACTGAAAGAATTAATTGGAAATTCTAAAATTTTTTGGTTAAGATCCATTGATGGATAATCAAACACAGAAAATTTTCAATTCATAAAGTACTTGAAGAGCAATGGCTAGAAATTGCAATATTTGTAATGGAAAGGAAGCTTTGCAATATATTTAATGGCTTGACCAAAATAAATAGATCAGTACATGGCCTCAATTTGTGCAATCCATCAAGACTCGTTTTGGCCATCAAAATATGAGGATTTTCAAGGTTGCCTAATCCAAATTAATTCAAAGGAAATCTATGAGTCATTATAGAAAGAATTCAAAGCTTTGTCAAATCAATCAATGGTATTTTAGAATCTTTTCTTTTGTGTTGTTTTGTCGGCTTAAAAATCACATTAGAAAACAAGTACAAATTGCTAGGCCTATATCTTTACGTCATGCTATTTATCGAGCAAGACGCAAGGATCTAAATTTTTAGATAGTTCATTTCATACTCAAACTTTTCATTCAACATCAAACACTTTAGCCTCAAACACCTACCCAACAACTTTAGCCTCGAACACATGCCCAAACACTACCAATTTAAATAATTCTACACTATAGTTTTCAAAACCATCACAGTTGAATAAAAATCATTACCAATTAGAAAAATGAAACAAGCTGAATTACAAGAAAAACGTAAGAAAGGCCTATGTTTTCATTGTGATGAGAAGTAGTCTAGACAACACAAGTGTAACACAAAATTTCGTTATTGTTGGATGAAGGAGAAGATGATTTTGATATACCAAGGAAGAAGACAATGAAGTAATACCATTTGATGAAGTCACTATCATCTATCATGCTCTAACAGGCATAATAAACCATGTACAATTAGATTTCATGGGAAAGTGAATGGACAAGATATATCTATCTTAGTGGATTCTAGAGGCACACATAATTTTGTGCCAAACCAGAATAGTAAAGCATTTGGAATTATCAATTATGAGATCAAGCCCGTTTAATGTGATGATAGAAATATAAGTAAACTATCATGTGAAGGACAATGTGAAGATGGTGGCTATGGATATTCAAGGATTAACATTCAATGATATTTTCTATGTTCTTCCTATACAGGGAGCTGATTTTGTTTTGGGTAAAGTGGTTGCAAAAGTTAAGACCAGTAACAATTGATTATAGTACACTTACTATGCAATTAGTTTACAATGGTTCTATGGTGGTGCTTAAAGGAGATGACCAATGTTCATTACCACAGATTACACATCATGCAACTTCCTAAGTTGATTCAACAAGATGCTATGGTTTCTTATTATCAGCTTTTGGCTCAGAGGTAAATTCTAATTCATCTTGCATTACCACCGACAATAGTGAGTTAAATCATCTATTAGATAGCTATGCACCAATTTTTGAAGCACCTTCATCATTGCCTCCATTAAGAAACATCCAACATTGAATTCATTTAGGGGAAGGAGCCTCACCAGTAAATGTTAAGCTGTATAGGTGCCTACATTTTAGAAAAGTGACATTGAGAAACAAGTACAGGATATGTTGGAGTTAGGGATTATATAACATAGCAAATGCCCTTTTTTAAGACCGATGCTTCTTGCTAAAAAA
Source organism: Combretum micranthum (assembly GCA_024138025.1). Classification (NCBI taxonomy): domain Eukaryota; kingdom Viridiplantae; phylum Streptophyta; class Magnoliopsida; order Myrtales; family Combretaceae; genus Combretum; species Combretum micranthum. The sequence continues at coordinate 82,139 of JAMXBD010002032.1, forward strand.
AAAAAAAAAAGATGGGACATGGCATTTTTGCATAGACTATAGGGCTTCGAATCAGGTGACAATAAAAGATGAGTTTCCTATTCCAAAAATTGATGATATTTTTGATGAGCTACATGATGCTTCTTGTTTTTCTAAATTAGATTTAAAATTAAGGTACCATCAGATTCACATGCATTCTAGTGATATTGAAAAGACTGCTTTTATGACACATCAAGACCATTACGAATTTTTAGTAATGCCATTTGAATTAAGCAATGCACTGGTCACATTTCAATCTATAACAAATAGAATTTTCTAACCTTATCTTCGCAAATTTTTCATAGTGTTTTTTTATGATATATTGGTTTACAGTAAGCACATGATAGAACATTTAACTCATCTCAACTTAGTATTGCAAACATTAAAGTAGAATGAGTTTTATTTGAAAGCTAGTAAATGTATTTTCAATAAAGATACAATTGATTATTTAAGACACATTGTATCTTCACAAGGTGTAAGTCCTTATCCATCTAAAGTTCAGGGAGTACAGCAGTGGCTAATTCATATATCGGGTCTGTTTGTTTTGGTTTTTTTTTCCGCAGATACAGATACTTTTTCAAACTTTTTACTAACAAATTATTTATCAAGAAATAAATATAGATAAAAAATATTGACAGTTCTCATCAAAATATCAAATAGAACAAATATAAATAAATTTAGATGCAAATTGGATATATTTACACATATCATTTTAAAAAAGATACAGATAACAGATGAAAAACAGACAATCCAAATAGACCCATCAATCAAACAATCAAGGGCTTTTTTAGGATTGTTTGGATATTACAGATGATTTATCAAAGGGTATGTTCATATTGTGGGACCATTGATAGATTTATTGTAAAAGGATCGATTTGAATGGACCTCAACAGCTATGATTGCTTTCTAGGAACTTAAGGCTACATTGGTGGTAAAGGCTCCTATTTTAAAATTACCAGATTTTACAAAACAGTTTGTCATTGAGACAAATGCTTCTAGCACTATAATAGGAGCTGTTTTGTTACAAGAGGAATATCTAGTATCTTATTTCAATAAGAAATTGTCTATTCATTTGAGAAAGGAATCAGCCTACATGAGAGAGTTATATGGAATTGCGGAATCAGTTTGAAAGTGGAGATAGTATATTTTATGAACTCATTTTTTGATCTGTACGGATCATAAGAGCTTAAAGGAAATATTATCTCGGGTTATACAAACACCTTAACAGTAGAAAATACTTGTCCAAATTATTGGGATATAATTACTCTATTAGATATAAGGCTAGAAAAAAAAAATGTCATTGCTAATGCTTTATCTAGGCAACATGGGGATGAAGGACAATTTTTTGGATGGACTGCACCTTGTTTTTCATGTTTGGATACTCTAAAACCAGAATATTAGACTATCCTAGCATTTTCAATGCATTATCTCTGACTTGGCAAAAGGGTTGTATCATAAACATTCCTTGGTTTGGAAAAATAGATTTCTTTATTTCCATTCCAGATTGTTTTAGTGAAAGCTTCTAGTTTAGTGCCTCTTAATAAGAATTTCATACAACCCCAGCTGCCGGTCATTTTGGTTTTCTTGAAACCTATAGAAATATTGCAGTAGAGTTCTTTTGGGAGGGCATGAGAGGAATATAGAACAGTATTTTCGGAACTGTTTAGTATGTCAACAAGTGAAGTATGTTACCAGATCACCAACTGGCTTTTAGCTCCATTGCCTATACTAGATAGAATGTGGGAAGATGCGAGCATGGGTTTCATCACATGTCTTCCTAAATCACTGGGATGCACTGTAAACTGTAATTGCAGATTGACTATCAAAATATTATCATTTAAAGGCATCGAATGAACATTTTGCAGCTTCAAAAGTGCAGTATTGTTTTTACATATGGTAATTAGATTGCATAGTATTCCTTATACTATTGTTTCTGATTGAGATTCCATCTTTATGAGTAGATTTTGGAAAGAGATTTTTTCTTTGAGTGGGACTAACTATGTGTGAGCTCAACATATCATCCATAACCGATGGACAAACGAAGATGTTAAACAGGACTATTCAATAGTATCTGAGGTGCTTCGTTATGGAACAACCTCATAATTGGTTTAAGTTCCTTCCTTGGGTTAAATTTGCCTATAATTGTTCATAGCATGAAGGTGCAAAGACTACACCATTCAAAGTGGTTTATGGTAGATCTCCACCATCAATTCCTGGTTATGTCAAAGGAACATCCAAGTTGGATGCTATGGATGCAGAGATCAGATTTTGTCCCTTTTGAAGGATGGTTTGAGGATTGCTCAAAATCAGATGATATCTCTTATTGATGCTCATAAAATTGATGTTACGTTTGAAGTTGGAAACATGGTTATGGTGAAGCTTAAAACCTATAAACAAATTTCTTTAGCTAGCAACTTTCATAAGTTGTCTAAACATTATTATGGTCCATATACGATGCTTTAGAAGTAAAAAATTGTGCTTATAAAGTTAAGATTCCAACCAGTTCCAAAATCCATACGTGTTTCAGTTTCTGCCTTAAAGAAGTATTTTGGTTCATCTGCTCCATCTTTGGAGTTGCTTAGAGATGCTATCAACAATCATTCGATTTTGGAACCACTGGGAATTATTATTCTAGGGTTTTATTGGTTAAAGATAGACCCATAAGGTAGATATTAGTTCAGTGGAAGGGATTAGCTTTAGAGGATGCAAGTTGGGAAGATTATGAGCAATTTTGCCAGATCTACAAAAAAAATAACCTTGCGGACAAGGTTATGTTTCCATAAGGGGAGTCATATGTTACAAAGAATAGTACGATGAAAAAAGTTATCCTAGAAATTCATAGATTACGTTGTAACCGAATAAATAAGATGTTACATGGAATCAATTGAAAACAATTGTAAAGTAATTAATAAATGTAACAATTCAAGATTTTTGTACCAATACAAACAAATGTATAAAAATACAAGTATAAATAAAGAAAGAAAGAAAAGGAACTTATCCCTCCCCCCCCCTCCCCCACCCCCCCCCCCCCCCCCGGCAAAAGCTTTGTGTTTCTTGGAGTGAACTGTAGCTTGAGCATAGTTGATATTCCACTTACCATCACAACACCTCGCAAAATTACAAACAAAGAACATTAGATTCAGTAGAAAACAAATTAAGGTTTTTAAAGAGAGTAAAGGACAAAGTATAGTAAATCCAGATCCTTAAAGTGACACCACATTTCTTTATCTTTTGGAAGTAAGAGATTAGAAGACTAGTCTATATGCATCTATAACAAATGCAAATAGAGCAAAAACCAATAAAATGAATGATCTTGTGTAAAAAAAAATTAAAAAAATAAAGTAATAAAATACTTTTAAAAAAATCCTTAAAAATGCTAATACTGACACTTTAATCACTTTTGAGGATGCTAGAGAGATGCTCCCACCTCGAACGATGGCACTGTTCATGATACAAAGGATAAAATACAGCTAAAAGATAATATAAATTATAAACTAAACTATTAAGTATCAACGTGAGGAAGGATTTAATAATATTATACATAACGCAAATAAAAGCCGTGTATCCATCCCTGCCTTTCATTTTGACGTACTGTCCTGCCCTTATAGTTTTGAATTGAATACGGACTTTCCCAGGCAGGAAAAGCCTGAAGGACACCATGGTCAGGAAAACCATCACACTTTCCCTTTCTTTAATGCAAGAAGTCAAACGATCCGATCACGTGATGTGGCTTTGTATTGTGCCTTTCATTCATACCAATTAAGAATTACTGGTGTGGGTCAAACCTTACCGTCTCTCGTTACTTACTTTACATGCGTGATTTCAGATTTTTATACTGATTACAATATTAGCTAGTTGGAAATGAGTCGAAACAAAAATGGTTTATAATAATTATTCATTAAAATAGTATTATTAAACATATTTCATTTAATAATTACTTAGATATTTTATGAAATTAAAAAATAAAAGTTAAAAGAGCCACTTTAAATAAAGCAGCTCATGATGATAATGATATTATCCACAACCCACTCTATAGGTGAATTGTACAATCTATTATAATAGCCACCCACCATGGTGTGCTTAGGAGAACATTCACAAGGGTATCAATTTAATGATTCATTAACTAATTGAAAAAAAAAATTCTAATTTAGTTTTCAATGTAAGGATTTAATGTATTTAGGATCAGAGTTTAAGACATAATTAGTGTGTGGAAAAAAAAACAAATGTTAGAATAACCAACCCAAACCAAAACCGGAAAACTAATATGAAAAAAGGTTAATCTATCCATCGATTTCGTTTAGTATTTGCATTTTTAATGTTTCTAGTTTTTGGTTACGATTTCAGTTTATAGAACCAGAAACCAATAGTTTCAGTTAACTGATCTATATTTAAAATATATATAATTTATAATTTACTTATATAATTATTTAAAATATATATATAAAATACTAAATAGACAGATATTGAAACGTAAAACCCTATCCTTCTTAGGGACTACAAGAATGTGATAGAGCTCACAAGAAAGTATTCAACTTTAAGTTATTATAGTATTGTAATTCCAAGCATGTGTTGATCGGAACAATCAGTTTTTAATTTGATAATAGTTCTACTCTTAAAGACCTTTTTTGTTATTGTATGTTTGACGGTATTGTCAATATGAATATGTTGAAATGAATGTTGAGATGAGAAGAAACAAATGCATGTATGTTTGAAAATTGGAATGTTGGTATTTGATTGAGATTTTATATTGAGCTTAACTGTTCAAGGTTGATAAGAGCACAAGAGTAAAAGACTATTATAATGATTATTTAATGGTACTGATATATGACAACAACTATTTCACATGTCTTACATTCTTAATTTACAATTTTTAATATAATTACAAAAAAATACCCTAATTATTTTATGGACATACTAAAAATACAGTTAACTGCAAATTTTGCTTAAACACTATGTTAACTGGTTAAAAACTGAAAATCAAAAAATAAAAAAAAAAGGTTAACTGTTAAAGTGGTTAACCATTTATAATGGATCAGTTTATGATCAGGATATTAAAAAGTTGATCATCATGGTTAAGTTCAAAAAATAGGGCCACTGACCAGTTAACCGAACCATAACACTCTAATATATGGCACCAAATGTGGATATAATGCATCAAAATCAATCTGAATTACACTAGTAAATGTTTTATATGATGCATAAACAATACCTAGTGGTTTGTCACTACAATCATGAAAATCAACAACGATGGATTTAAAGAGAGTAAAACTCAATACTATGGAATTATGGATAATAATATGAATAATGTAAATGCATGGATTCATTAAACAAGTATCATATGCATGCAATATGCATTCATGTGGTCTCATAAAAGAAAAGGGGTAATGTTATTAGAATGATCATCAAATCATAAGAAAGGAATGGCTTTGAGGGATTGGAAATGTGAACTAAGCAATTCAATAGGTATTGATTTGCAATAGACGAGATTGAAGGCACTAGGTTTGCACTCTTCCCCTTACATAAGCAAATATCAAGTAATTATAGAGATTATGGTCAATCATAACCATAGGATGTTCCTGATATTAAAAGATATTTTTTTGGGGGGTTTAATGATCATAATAAGCTTCATAAAAAGAAGTAGCCAAAGAAAGCATAAATGGTCTTGGTTAATACTCAAACTTACTATAAAAGGATAAACTGTGCAAAGTAATTTTTTGAATCCTATCATAGCCCATTAATCCAAAACACTATGAATCATCTCAATAAAATAGGTTTAATTGACAAGTGCTTAAAGATTCATGTTGATTTGGGTTATTTTGAGCTTTATTGTATGATTTTTATGAATATTTTAAGAAAATGGTACTTAATTAGTTAAAATCTTGATTTCAAGTTTTAAGATGATTTCTTAACTTAAAGATGAAATTTCGATAAGTTGAGGGGTATTGGTGAAGATTTCTCAAGTTGAAAAAAAGTGCATACTACACAAGCTTCAACATAACTTATGTTGAGATGTTGCGTTAAAAATAAAATAGGATTTTCTAAAGTTCACAAGTTGATACATAACATATAATAAAGGTTATGCTAGATAAAATTGTCCAATTCATGGTGAGCACGACTCACAAACACAGCATGTGTTTTAGCGTCATGTTGAAGGTGTTTTTTGAAAAAAAAAAAAGAATTCATTGTTAGGAGTACATGACTAAAGTGTATGACCATAGCGGGCATCCACACTGAATTGATTTTTAAACCTAATACAAAAGGCGTACCTAATATGGAAGATTCAACCAAGATATGATTTGAGCCAAAATTAGACTTCGAAAGAGTGTTTTTCCAAAATAAGAAAGAAAAATAATTCTGAAGATTTGTGAGTTAAGAGAGATTTTAGAAGGTTTGATTTTATTTTTTTTTTTTCTAGTGAAGCTTCTCATATAATAAAGGTTATGCTAGATAAAATTGTCCAATTCATGGTGAGCACGACTCACAAACACAGCATGTGTTTTAGCGTCATGTTGAAGGTGTTTTTTGAAAAAAAAAAAAAAAGAATTCATTGTTAGGAGTACATGACTAAAGTGTATGACCATAGCGGGCATCCACACTGAATTGATTTTTAAACCTAATACAAAAGGCGTACCTAATATGGAAGATTCAACCAAGATATGATTGAGCCAAATTAGACTTCGAAAGATGTTTTCCAAAATAAGAAAGAAAAATAATTCTGAAGATTTGTGAGTTAAGAGAGATTTTAGAAGGTTTGATTTTATTTTTTTTTTCTAGTGAAGCTTCTCATAAATGAGAGACTTTAATCTATTATAGAAGAGTAAATAAAACTTAGGCATTCATAAAGTGAGAAAACATGTGAGCGAGTCAAGATCACAAGAGTTAGCTAATGATTACAATATTTAAACAAAAGGAGGTTTTTTACACATGAATTCTTTATATTCTTCTTATATTTGTGTTTCTATTGTTAGATTTATAGAAAAGTAGAGGGTTTTATGTAGGCTTTGAAAAACCTTAACCTTATGTAACTAGGATTGTTTTAATTCAATTATAATTCGGTTTCTTGAATTCGTTTGAGTGTCTATTATTGGTTTCTTAAATTAATATTGTCGACGTATAAAATTATGTCTAATTTTATATAAGTAGAGTGAGCACTTATTTGAATGGATCTCCATAAACGAAGAGATTTGCATGCACCTCCAAAGATAGGATGGCATGAATCTTCTATATTAGATTGAGGCCTAGGAATGGTTGAGATCTAATAGTGGATTTGTTGAAAGATAATGCGATTTTAGATTGATATTGGCTAAGAAGTGATTCTGTTGATAAATCTTGAGTTTAGGGATTAGTAATCTTAAGAGAGATATTAGTCTAATTAAGAAATTTTGTAGTTGAAAAACTAATTTATCACTTGAATCTTGATTTGATGAAAGTTATATGATAGGGTTTGTGGTAATTGAAAGCTGAGGTTGTCTTGTGATTTGATAAAAAAAGGCTATCGTGATTTGGTAGTAAAATTGATTAGTAGTTAGTTAAGTCATTAATTGAATAGATTAATTAAAATCTACAATTATATAATAGAATTAGTGTTATTACTAGTACTTGATAATCCTAGTGAAAATGATGCATGTGTTTATTATTATATCATAAGACTGACAGGTATACTTAGCTAATTGATCGTATGATAATATTAAAAATAGAAAGCTTATTTGAGTGAATTACCATATCATTGATTCCTTGAACCTGCTACATGTTCAAAGAATTAACCCTGAATATAATTAGTTATTATTGGGTTGTTCCTAGGTCTGTGAGAATGAGTTGTTCCTTTTAAGTTTTGAAACATTCAACCCATTTGCTTATACTTCGGCTTGTAGGCCGGTTCGGTCCTTGAGGGATTTTTTTAATAAATTCATTTTTTTACATAAAAAAAGGGAAAAAAGAAATATGACGTTACACGTGATCATATTGTGTCCTCCATGGTCTGGACACGGACATCCTGCTCCTAAACACTGCCTCAACTGCTTCACGTTCCAGACTTTCAACGGCATCAATTCCCCGGCGAGAAGGGTCTCTCCAAAAGAAAGACAAACCGATGGGGCCCTTAATGGGATGGTTATGGTCCTCTAAAGTCGTACGATGATTGAAACAATTGATAATCACGTTCATATTTCGGAGGCATGGAGCCTACATGCTTTATCCACGAGCTTTCTAACCTTGGCAAAGTCCTATTAGGTGAAAAAAAAAAAAAAAAAATTGTATGCATTATGCCACGTTTGTAATCATTTGGATAAATCACTTTTTAATTACAGAATTTCTTTAGTGTTAAAACGGATGATTTATCTTAATTGATTTTGGATATCTAAACATAGATTCAATTGCTCTATAAGATAATATAAAAATAAGACAAGCAAATTTAAAGTATACATATTAAAAAACCTTGGGAGTTACAATATTAGATTTTTAGATTACAAAAATAGAAATGTAAAGGATAGAGAAAATCTTAATGAAGAAGAAATAATAGATGAAAAAATGTTAAATGCAAGTAGATCAAATCCTAGATACTGAGAAATTACAAAGAATCCTTAGAGAGGAAGATTTTTAATAAAAAATTGGGAAAGCGAAGAAGATGCCATAAAACATCTAAGAGAAGAAGAATTTTTAGAAGCTAATGAGAAGTATTACTTTTTAGAAAACAGACCAGATAAACTAGGAAAAGTTTATGTAAAAGAAAAAATGCTTACTCATCCAGACAATTTACAATTAATAGATAGATATAAAATTATAAGATTACAGGATTTAGGAGATTATAAGGAAGAACATGAAAGAATATTAAGAGACTCTGAGAAAAAGGATTATAAAAATAGAAAGAATACAGGCAATTACAATTCCTGACACAAATCCTAATATTGAATCATTATTAAATATACCACCTTTAGATTCACAGGAACCACAAACTCTAGAGGAAATTACAGAAGAAGTAGAAGAATTTAACAACAGTGGAAGATTACAACAAATCTTGGACTTAATGGAAACTACACCTTCACCATCAGCACTAATTTTACCTTCAAACATAACCCTCATTACCTATACCACACAGTGGGCAAATTTTTTCACAAAGACATGAAAATGTCATAGGACAACTCCCAAGGCAACCTTACTCCACTTACAGAGAAACTAGCTAAGACAGAACACCATTAGGAAGGAGATTACCTTTAGAAATACAGCCAGAAGACTTAATTGACCATGGTAGAATACTGAATATACTTGCACATGATGTATAAAGATGGCCACAAATATTAGGATATTGGGGACAGTTAGTTACAAGAGAATGGGAAACCAACAATATACCAAGAGAAGCAACTGCTATGTATAATTATTTAGAAAAAATTTTAGGAGAAAGCACAAGAGCAATGTGGGAAGAATATAAGAGAAGATGGCCACAAGATTTTACTGCTGATATAGAATTAGGAGCTAACCCCTATAATTTTACTAACAAAGTTACATATTTGTTACTTTCTACTCAACCAAATATATATCATACCCAGAGAGATCAAATGGATGCAATGAGATTTTTAGAACAATTACAGATAAGAAATTGGAAATATATAGCCTTACTTAAATGATTTCTTTTATTACTGTAATTTAGCAGGATGTACTATGAACCAACTATTGCTGATAAGTACTCTTTAAATTACCAGGAGCCTTAGGACAAGAAATATATAAAACTTTTAAAGAAAATGTAGAACCAAAAATAGCTAATACTCCTATACTAAATAACTTAGGAATAAGAATACAATATTAATAAGATTTTTAGTTAAAAAATGTACAAATATACAAATTACAAGACAACTAAAAAGAGAATACAGTTATTGTGAACAATTTACACACCGCAAATATATGGAGAAAAACTTACGGACCAAAATCAAGGTGAATTTAAGAAAATAGGTGGTTAGATTTAGAAATAGACTATAAAATAGGAAAATAATAAAAAATACTTTTATATTATGAATATTACAAAGATATCCCTATTTTAAGAAATTCAACACTTATCTTTCATTGATAAATTACGTAAACTCTTCTTTAAACTTTAGATATTATAGAGACACCCTCACTTTAAAAAATCTAACACTTGCACCGCTCAAAAGAAATGTGAGTACTACTACTCTTGTTTAATTGGTATACAATACACTAGATAAAATAATGCCATCTAATCAATTTAACTAATGTGGACTGTTTGAAATCTTTTTTTTTTTTTTTTCTCCTTAAATTAAGAAAGCTATACGTGACACCTTATGTAAACTTTAAATATTATGTACACATCCCAAATTTATAAACTCTAACAGTTATGGTCCTTAACAAATTATAAAAATATCTTGAATATGAGAAATTCAATACTTATATCCTTTCATAAATTACATAGACACCCTCTGCATAGATTTTATAAAAACACTAAAAAAAAATTGATGCTTATACCCATTAAGTGACTCATTTCATCAAGTGATAAAATGAAATTAAAAAGAAAAAAACACTCAAACCTTGGGTGAAAAATTAAAGGGAAAATTGCAAAGATACCTCTATAAACTTTATATATCACAATGATATGTAAATTTGAAAAGACTCAAAACTTGCATGCTTAACAAAAGCATGCATCCCATTGGTTTTGCTTAATTGATAGACATATAGATATAAAGAATATCAACTTATCAGTTTAATTTGACTGAGAAAGGACGAGTTTTGAATTTAATATTTTGAGGTTCTTTTTTTTTTTTTTTTCAAATTGCTTTTCATTGAATTGATGCAAAAAGTTGATTTTTCTTTTCAATGATATGTGGCTTTTTTACCAATTAAAAAAAAAACCAAGAAGTCCACACATTAGTTAAATAATTGAGTCGCATTATTTTTACCTAGTCATATGCCAACTAAACAAAAGTTGTGGTACTTATATTTCCATCTAGAAAGTATTGAATTTTTAAGATTCAAGGTATCTTTGTAATATTAAAAGTTTGGAGGCGGCGTCCTTATAATTTATTAAGAGTTGTAATTGTAGGATTTTCAATATGAAGAAAAGAAGATTCAACATATGTTACTTCAACTAAATAATGCAAACATTAGCATCTTTTGAGAAGCAAGTGATGCCTAATACAGTTGATTCCCTGACTAGGTCTGCTAAAGATAATAATTCTGATCTTCTTAAAAAATATCTCTTTCAATTCGGGAGAAAAAACTATTGTGGAGGCTTGATCTTATTATATAAAAAATGTACTTCCTAAATGAGTTGATCAAGATTTACCTTTTCCCCCTTATGGAATAATAATAATTGATATTGCACAATGCAATAAATTAATTCATGCATGAAATTCTGCTTTTTTGCACAGGTGACATGCATGTATGCCAATCTTAACAAATAAACCACCGGAAGAGTACTAATTGAATGAAAAATCCATCCCAACTATTGATCATCATATATAATTCAGGGGGATAACACAACAAATATTTAAAAAAGCATTCTTAAACGAACATGCAAAAACACATTAACTAATTTCTTTTTCCCTTTCAAAGATCTACTTCCTTTGCTGGAGCAACACTTTCTCAATCATCATACTGATATTCAAATTAGATGCCCAGAAGGACTTGTAGCAACTTCGGCTAGGTGCTTCCATTCTATCACTCTCTTTTTCATTTCTTTCCCTTTATCCCCCATCATAAGCTCTCTAACCTGTCTTTCCACTTCATTTTCTGACATTATTATCGATCTCCATCCCAATTCCCATTCATTGCAACAGTACCTACAATTGGTTTGTTGCTCAGCAAAGAAAGGCCAACAAACCATTGGCACACCGGCACAAATGCCTTCGAAGGTCGAATTCCACCCATTATGTGTCAAGAATCCTCCCACTGAAGGGTGTGTTCTAGGACTTTCTTTGTGGACACCAACTTGCAAGCATGCTTCTCTCCTTAGTGGCATCCAAAAATTCCTGAGGCAATACGGCGGAATCACCTGACACCAAATCTGGCCTAATTATCCACAAGAATGTTTGGCCACTGTTTGCAAGTCCCCATGCAAACTCTATCATCTGCTCCTGAGTCATTACTGTAATGCTACCAAAATTAACATAAACTACCGAATTGGGTTTTTTCGTGTTGAGCCACTCAAGGCATTTTGGTTCTTCTTTCCACAAATTAGATCCAATCTGCTTTAATTCTAAGTCTGGAATTTGATTCGATAGCGTTGATAATGATCCTATTGTGAAAATGGGTTGAACAAACATTGTCTTGAGTGCATCCACAACATCATATTCTAACACATCATATGTGTTCAATATTATAGCTGATGCTCTTTTGACTCTTTCACATTCACCTAGGATAAAGTCTATCATGAAATCATCTCTATTGGTGGTTCTTAAAAAACTTGGTAGATCTCTCAAACGAATGTTTTTCATCCGGGTATCCAATCTATGTCGTATCCAAGTATCCATTTGTTAAACTGACTAGCATCTGCACATTATTAACAAATAGATATATATCAATGATATAATATAATAAAGGATTGATATTAATTTTAATAATTAATTTTGATTCCGTAATTTTCTAATGGCTACACATTGATCTATTATTTGAAGTCATCTAAGAATATGCAATAAACAGATCGTGCAAGTATTTGCTTGTCTGTGTTATTGTATTAAGAAAAATAACAACAATTGGCTTGCAGAGACATATATATCTACAAATTCACGTATTATTATTCTATAAATAGTTTTGTTATATTTCTTCACTGTACAAGATTGTATGAAATTAATATAGATATTGAAATAGATAAATAACAACTAGAGCTACCACAACCATAAACTAGTACTTGAGGAATTCATTAGCAATTACTTTCTAATTTGCAATTTCTCATATGATATCATATAACATAAGAATGCATATGATCTAAATAAAAATGCAAGATAAACCCACACATACAACAACACATAATACAATAAACATAACTATCGATAAATTATGATTATGGTAAAAATAATTTATTTATGTCTCTTATTTAAATTCAGGTATAATGTTGTATTTAATACCTAAATTTTGGTTGAATTTTTAATTAACTATCTAAACTTGAAAATTGCAATCAAACTTTTGAAGTTTAATGGTACTACATATGTTAATCTAATTTACATTCTTTTTAACTATTATAGACTACCATGTGCCCTAAAGGATATTTTAATAAACATAGTCAATTTAGGGAATATATAAATAGTTGTCGGGAGGTGAAGTTAATATATGTGGCAATTCCAATTATAAAAAAAAAAAAAAAAATCATATATTTTTAGTGGGGTTTTTGTCAAAATAATTGCTTGCTGCACCTAGTAATCTATAATCGTTAAAAAAAAAAAAAAAATGCCTAATTTGTTAGATAGTTTAAGATAAAGTCACACATAGCTTATTAATGACCTAAAGAAATCTAATCAAGTACTAAAATTACTTAATGTGAAAGCACACATGGTTAATTGAAAAATCAAATAAAATGCAAGTACCAAATGTGACATTTTGCTTAAATTTGCATTTTTTTATGATCGGAGTAATTTAATACAAAATAAGACAGATATTTGTAAACAACATGGTTTTCATAAGACAAAAATTACACCAAGGAACATCAACATAAAAGAGGTTATCGTGGGCACTTAAGCGCCAAATAAGTCGGCCGACATGAAAGAGGTTATCGTGGACACTCAAGCGTCCTTTTGACCATTAGATGATTTCACCCAACTAGTTCGTAGCCGTACGAAACCCATACACCCCCCCCCCACCCATCTCCCCCCAATCCTTACGGTGTAAAGTCATGAATTGCACAATTTATAACATGAATGTCCTCACTGATGATCTCACATATACAGCGGTACCCCCGTGCTATCTCTGCGAGTCCATTTGCCAACTTATGTCGAGTAGATTTAATTTATACAGGTCAAGTTATTATAATTATTATATAATATAAATATTAATAAAACCTTAATATATATAATATATTTTAGATATAAAAAATTGTATAATATTTATTTTAAAAACTGTTAATTTTAAAATTTGTTACAATTTATACATGTATGCATATACATCGTGTAATACACAATAAATAAGTGTGCATATATATATATATATATATATTCAGTTGTGTGTGTTTATAGTTGCTTACGCCAGCAAAATGTCAAGATATCTTTCTACAGGGATATGGAGCAAAATCTCTGATATGGACATCTTGACAAAAAGAAAAAGAACAGATAATGGGTCCTTGTTGGTTTTTATACTACCATGTCAGTTTCTTAAATGCATTTTCTATTACTATTCCTAAAGATTTTTCTAATTTCATTAAAAATTTATTTAAAAATAAAAACACTTTCCAAAGACCAAAGGTAAGTGGTCCAAGATTTCTATCATATCACAGCCGACGGGTTACTTAATTTTTTTTAAAAAATTATAAAAATATTACTGAGATGAAAATAAATAAAAAATTAGATAAGTTAAACTCGTCTTTGTTTGTTTTATATTACGGCAATCCCATTCTTTACTAGAGATAAATTGTTGTATTTTATAATAATCTCTACTCTTGAAAAGATGAAATTAGTTGATTACAACATCATCTCTTAAAGAAACTGAGTTTAAATTGCTTATTTCTATGAAGTATTCTCGTGTAAATTGTTTTTAAAAAGTTACCGTATTTTTCCTTAATCACTGCAATAGACATTCAAGTAAAGATTCTTTTAGAGAATAAATCTTCTTTATTTTTTTTCATATTTTTCTTTTCATTTTTATATTTAAAATTTAAAAAATGCCTCTTTTCCCCTTGAAATGATCAATTGAATATTAATATATAGAGATCTATATGAAATTCGTACAAAATTTTGGTTCTGAACTTTCGTTCCGCTTGTGGAGCGTCTCTATAATTTTTCCTAGATCTAGTAAAAGGTTGTCATATCTCTTTTCTTGGCATAACTTAAGTTGAATGTACAAACTAATATATATGTGTGTGGACGCGCGCGCACACTCTTTTATCGTTTTATTTTCACTCCAGAAGAAAATTGTAACATGGCTGTAAATTGAAACCTTAAAACATGGAAAAGAAGATAAGATGAAGAGAAATCATAAGGTAGCTTGAGCTAGCTAACCAACCTTTGAGTGGTGTGTAACCCTCTTGAATAAGACGGTGATACTGCATGTAACCCATGAACCCACATGCACTTGTGGTCCAAAACAGCACTTCGGGAACGCCAAGCTCGTCAGCAGCATCAAGTGTGAAGGACATGACACCATCGGACACGATGCAGCTCACAGGAGGAACACCGGAATCGCTACCATTAAGTTTGTGAAGCAGCTCTTTGAAATGGGGCAAACAATATTTTCTAGTGGACTCACAAAGTGCAGGTATGTCCTGAGTTGCGTCAATATCCGACGGCGGCAGGCCGTCCGGTATCGTTTTGAACTGAAAGGAAGGAAGGCCGTCGAGGGAGTTGGGGCCTCGGGATTTAAGGAGGCGACGGTGGTTGAACTCGGTGTTAACAAAAGTGATGTGGAAACCTTTATGGTGGAGAAGCTTGGCTAGTTTAAGCATAGGGTTTATGTGACCTTGTGCTGGGTATGGAATGCATACGGCATGTGGTTTTTGATCAGGCCATGCCAGGGAACCCATTTCAAGAGTAACAGTGTCTGTGCAAGCTAGATTCAGAATTATTGTATGGATATATGAAGATGACAAAGAAAAAGAAGGGGATGATCGAGCAGAACTCCTTGTGTGCGATATTTATAGCCTGATTATAAGAATTAAGATATTAATATTATTAAAATATATATATATTTATTTTATCTCATCATGTATACTGTTACGTGAGGAAATTCAAATCCACCTCGATCTATTTTGAGTTATGAGACAAAATTATAATATCATTAAATATATTATGGTGTGTCAGAGAGAGGTGGAAAAGTCATTTTTCCGATCTACAAATAAAAATATCGAACTGATCCGTCAAACGGGAGAAATGATTCGGTGCTAGTGTAAGCCTGGCACGATGTGTGCGCGGTGTCAGTTATATAGATTGTATTATAATATATATGTGTGGTAGTGGTTATTTTAAAAATTATTTATTTTATTTAATGTTAATATATGATTTGTAATTATATTATTTATATATTAATATATAATTTATAATTATTTATTATTTATTTATATATATAATATGTATAATCGATTGAATATTTTTTCGTAAATTCGGCAAAAAGAAATATTTTTCCGTCAAACGCGTGCTCATTTTTATATATTTTATTATTTCACATGTCAACGACACAGCTGCCGCGATTTTTGAAATTTCTAAAAAAGAAAAAGATGACGGTACTATCAAGTTGCTTTTAGCCCACCTGTGTGCAAGTGCCTTAGTTGACGGGTAAAACCGGTCATCAGTTTCGACGGAAATGACCAGTTAAACTTTAGATGACCCATTCAATAAGAGTTATCATATTTTACATGGACGAATTTTACCGACATACGGAAAAAAAATAATAGAAAATTATAAAAATGCTATTGGCCATCTAAAGTTAAAATAGGTAAGTTAAATATTACATAGATGAATTTACCGATAAAAAATAATTTTAAAATAAATAAGTTAAACTCATCTTTTAAAGAGATAAATTTATATTGTAATAAAAAAAATGAGTTTAAATTTATTTTAATTTTTTTATTCAATAGTATTTTTGTAATTATTTTTTTGAAAATATAAGTATTTCCATAGCCTGGAATTTTACAATACATTATTGGATTTCTTATCATATTACTTATGTCACGTCGTTACCTCTTCTAATAAAGTTAATACGGGCGAATATTATATTTCAAAGCCAAACTTTAATATTTTTTGTGAAATAGTTTAATTTGATACTTTAATTTTATTCGTTTCTATAATTTGCTACCTGAATTTTATTCATTTGTAATTTAGTATCTAGTTTTTATTTATTTTTATAGTTAACTACGTACCTAAGATTGCCAAGTTTTATAATTAACATACTATAATGGTATGTTTGGTTTACTAGAATTGAATAAGGCTAAAAAAAAAATAATTTCTTATTTTATATTTAGGCCTATTTATAGAACAAAACATGTTTTTTAATCAAGGATAGACATTCCTCCAATAAAAGGAAAGAATGGAAATTCCTTATCTATTCTCTATTATACGAAATAAACATTCTTTTGATAATTTTTTTGTAAATCAAAAAAAGAATAATTTTTCACAGTAATAAAACTGAAATACTGATTCCATTCTATATAACCAAGCATGTGATTTCAACAATTTCCACTTTAAGGATAGTCAACCTTGAATTCAACAAGAAGCTCCTTACTTTAATCCCAAAGAAGATGGCTTCAAATTGACTAAAGGACTTCCTACGAATTAGTCTTCACACAACCCTTTATAAGAGATAAAAACCAAAACGCTAGTGAACTAACTTAGACCTTTTCTAAATAATATCATTCACTATATGCTTGGGCTAACTTAGCACTAATCACACCACCAATGGTAACGTCATACTTTTTATATAAAATGATGAGATCGTTTCACTCTAAGAAAGGAAGTAGGAGATGGATGATGTGGAAGCTTGATCTCTAGAAAGGAAATGGTCGAATTGAATGAAATTTTACTCTAAATACACTATCTACCCTCCATTTTCCTTAATGGTGGATAGACTTGACACGTTCTGGCCTATTCTCCACCTAATTAGCAGTTCAAATTAATGGCCACCCTAAAAGCTTCTTTTAACCTTCTTCACGCCTTCGTCAAGGTGACTCTATCTCCTCATATTTAATTATTCTCACTATGGAAATGAAGAGTTGCTAAATCACTACTCTTATAAATTGCGATTTGTGGAAACCCATTCGATCGAGAGGTACTGACTTTAATTTGAATTTCTCTATCTCCTATTCATGGATGATATCCTTTTATCCAAGTATGCTACAATTGAAAATGCTACTATCATGCTTCAACTTATTAACAACTTTGGAGTTATGGGCGGTCATGGAGTGAACATAAATAAGTCAAAATTCATTTTCTCAAAGAATGTTGGGTGACAAATCCAACAGTATGTCTGTGATCTCACAAGGTTCCGAGAAAGTACAACCATAAGAAAATATCTTGGCTTTCAAATTTCTAATAGGCAAAATATCATGTTGACTAACCTTAATGAAAACGTAAAGAAAGTTCGCAACAAATTAAGCAGATGGAAATCAAAACAACTTAACATGGCAAGCCGACATGTACTAATTAATTCGGTTGTTGAAGGGTGTTTAGGCACTTATGTACATAAGGGGCAACACTTCCAATAGGATTTCAATGAAAATTGATCAAGTAATATATGTTTTTTTTTTCCTTTTTTTTCTGGGGTTTCAACAAAGAGAAAAAAAAATGACATATGATAAGATAGAGTTAAATTACACTACCAAAAAATTTTAGAGTTGGGTATGGGTTTAATCGAAGGAATAAAGTATGCCGATAAGAATTATATTAGAAATTAAACCACAAACAACTACTTTGAACCCATCCAGTTAATGCAAAACACCATTAACATGCCAATCGTTCACATATTGGAAATCTACCTACACTATCCCAGATAATGGTTGTGCCCTTTATATTGAGCAATGGACAATTTTGTAAGGTATTTTAAGACCATGCAATGGAGCAATAATGTTGTTCTTGCTATTCATTAGCCGATTGTATGGACCATTGCGTGCAAATGACTAAAGACTTACTCTTCGCGAATCATGGGAAAGTATAGAAAAATGGTGCAAAAGACATAATTAGCTATCAAGTAGATGAAGATATCAAAAGCAAATTTAGCCATATCCTCCTCACTTCGAATGATATTATCTAGACACTATCCTGGAAACAGGCTTAGTGGGCAAATACTATTAACAAGTTTATGCACTCAACTTCTTCTTGCAAGACAAAGATGTGCTCCCTCGATCTAATTGCATTGCTTCATATTTTCAAGCATGGTAATAGGGTTGTTGACACCTTAGCTAGAACAAGCAGAGAAGAACCAACTAACGAAGGAGTGTTTTTTGTTCCGCTTGATGCTATCCTTAGCAAGGCACTCTATCTCCTCCTTCTCCTCTCTTTCATTATGTCAAGAATGTCTATGTTTTGAACAAAAACCCTATGTTGTAATTGCTGCTTCTTTTGAACCTGTGAACAGCCTATCTTCTTGTAACGGGGTTTAACTCCTCTTTCATGTTTTAATAAAAATGGTTTTATTATAAAAAAAATGTCATTGATGGTATGTTTAACAAATTGGATAATTTTATTGCATTCAAAATGACTCTACATGCGATAAGAGGTTGGTACCATTAATAATTTTTATAATTTAGCAAAATTTTGGCAATATTACTTATACTTTTGAAGTCCTTTTAGGAAAAAAAAATTAAATGGCTAATCAAAGTCATGAATTTGAAAACTTATCATATTAAAATGAATTTATCACTTAGAAGTAACTTCAACAGGGCAATTGACAATATAACTGGTAAACTTGGTAGATATAAAGTTTTCATCATTATGACTAAAATAATATAAGGAATAAGTAAATCATAATTCTTCTCGTTTTATCATTTTTTTAATTTGAATCTTAAATTTTATTTTATTTTTATATAAGTTTTGAATGTTTTCAAAACAAAATAAAATCGGTATTTTTAAACATCTTTATTTTTTTTCCATTAGTTTTTTATCATGGAATAATATTGTTGGTCTAAATTTATTCATTTAACTAAATAATTTAACATAAATCAAATAACATAATTAAAAAATAAACAAGAAAAATCAGAAATTAGAAAAAAATTCCGATACAATCTTTGACATTTAAGGCTAAATTGAAAATAAAGATGGAAATTGGAATTCCACTAGAACAATAGTTTTTGAGAATCTTCGCCGGAAAGCAACACGATATGTTGATCATACATATGTCAATACCCAGAAGGAGTCAAAACCCTCCAATACACAGCTTTGACATGATGGACAGCGTGAAGGCAAAGATAGGGCAAGGTAAAATATTATTTAAGACGATTAGAAAAACAATAAGACGTAAAGAAATCCATGATTTAGACGTAATCTGGAATCAATATAATTATAAATAAGTAGCTTTTTTATATGTTGTTCTTAAAAACACTTCAAAGGCATTGTTTCTCTCCTATGATAAAAAAATTGTAGTATAGCAACCAATTTCTTAATCACCAAAGCCTAATTGTTCCTTATTTTGACACCTGAATTTTATTTATTTATTTATAATTAACTATTCAAAGTTAAAAAATGTCAGTTTCATACCTAAATTTTATTCATTTTTACAATTAATAGCCACCTTATTTAAATACAATTAATAAACTTAAAAATTTTATATATAAGAAGTAAATTAATATTTTAAATTTCAGGTAAGGTCTAAGAGAGCTTAAACTTGCATCATGAGCCTTTTATTTCTCTTATCTGTCAAATCCAAGTCTAGAATCTCATACTTTATTACAAGTGAAATTGGACCACAATATATAAAATCCAAGTCTAGAATCTCATACTTTATTACAAGTGAAATTGGACCACAATATATAAATCTGACTTGAATAAATAATTAGAAATAAAATATTGCTTATCTTTTTTGCCTTTGACTAAATGTTTAGATTCAAATATAACTGGGTTAAGTGCATGTAGAGCAAAAAACAAAAGATTTATTTACTAGTTAGTCTTTAAGTCACGGTTGGAATCAGCTATAGGAAAATATCTACTAACTGCTGCAAATATAAAACACTTCCACGTACAAAACAATTTTAAAAAAGTGAATTCGTAGTATTTTCATATGCATGACAGAGTTAAGCTTAAATTTCATTATGAAAATGATACAACTAGCTAGACACGTGCTATTTAATTGTCATTATAGCATATTATCACTATTTATTAAAAAATTAGTACTGGGAAAAGTTTTTTAGCTAACCATTATCTATTTATCGATGAAACTTTATTTTACTTTCAGTTTAAATTTATATGTACATTGTACAAGGTTACGTTGACGTTAAAATTTTTTAAATGTTCATACTATTCAAATTGATTACAACGTAAAAAACAATATAGCTTAAAAAATAAAATGGAAAGTAAGGAATGAATAAAATTTCAATTGATGTAGTTTATGCCCATCAAATTTATTTTTTTTTTAACTCCTAGTTGAGGTACTTTATTATGCAAAAATGTTAAAGTTAATGTAATTAATTACAAATTTTAGTAAAATTCTGGTAATTAATTATAAAAATAGGTTTGCTTACCAAACTAAAACTTTTAAAATTGAACAGTTGATTGTAATAATAAGTAAAATTTAGATACCGAACATAACAATATCCAATAATTAATGAAAAATTATTAAAAAGGAGAAAATGTTAAATATAAAAAAAATATTCAAATATTGACAAGAACTAAAAAGGTATGCTTCCTCTCTCTCATATTCCCTTATTTAGTGCAATATTTTATTTCTAATTATTTATTTAAAGTCAAATTAATAAAATGTGGTCCAATTTCACTTCTAATAAGGTTTGAGATTGTAGACTTCGAAAGATAACAAAGATAAAAGCCTCATGATGCAAATATAAGAAATGCATAATTCTCTGAGTTCTCTTAGCCCTTTAATCTTAATTAATGTTACAAAGCATAGTACAAGAATGAAAAGTTGTCCTTGGAAATTTATAGATTACGTTGTAACCGAATAAATAAGATAGTTGCATGGAATAGTTTGAAATAGTTGTAAAGTAGTTGGTAAATGTAACAATTCAAGATTCGTTGCACCAGCAAACAATTGCACAAGATACAAGTATAAATACATAAAGAAAAGGAAAAGGGAACTCATCCTCCCTTGTGAAAGCTTTGTGTTTTTTGGAGCTGAAATATGGCTCAAACACAATTGATATTCTACTTACTATCGCAATACCTCGCAAAATTATAAACAAAGAACGTTAGATTCAATAAAAAACAAACTAGGGTTTTCATAGAGAGTAAAGGGACGAAGAGAGAGTACCTTGTGGTTTTTTTCTAAAAGTAAGAAAGAGAGATTTTGATTTGATTAAAGAAGGGTTGAGAAGATTAGTAAGGTTAGTAGACACAGTAGTGGACTGGGCCTTGTGTAGTGAATTTGATAAAAAAAATTACAACCAAAGAATTTTGGTGCTCTTGTTACACCTCTGCAAGAATGTCGACAAGATCATAAGAAGAGTTTGCAAGATTGCAAAATCTAGTGTTTTCTCTGGCAGATACTACAAAAGCAATGTAGGTGCAAATGCAAGAATCCATGAAATCTAATACAATGATGTAGACAAATTTGCAAGAATTGAATGTTGCTATCAATTCATCTATCTAGCAGTTTGGAGAGAAAATTGACAATATGAGGAATCAGACTGAGAATAATAATGGGGTGCAATAAGATAATTCAAATGCATCTCATTCATCATCTTCCATAGCAAAATCTTTAAAAGGAATTAAATTGGGAATTTTGAAATTTTCTTGTCAAGATCCATTGGGATAGATATGTCAAACACGGAAATTTTTTTATTTCCATAAAGTACCTGAAGAGCAACAGCTAGAAATTGCAACATTTGTAATGGAAGGGGAAGCTTTGCATTATGTTCAATGGCCTGAACCAAATAAATAGATCAATACGTGTCCTCAATTTTTGCAATCCATCAAGACTCATTTTGGTCCATTAGAATATGAGGATTTTCAAGGTACCTTATCGAAATTAATTCAAAGGTGTGAGTGATTATCAGAAAGAATTCAAAGCTTTGTCAAATCAAGTCATTGGTATTTCAGAATCTTTTCTTTTGAGTTGTTTTGTTTTAGGCTTAAAAATCATATTAGAAAAAGAAATAAAAATTGCTAGGCCTACATCTTTACATCATGCTATTTGGCTTGCAAAGATGCGTGAATCTAAATTTTTAGATAGTTCATTTCGTACTCAAATTTTTTATTCAACATCAAACACATACCCAAACACTTTAGCCTCTAACACATACCTAAACACTAATCATTTAAATGATTAACACTATAGTTTTCCAAACCATCACAGTTGAACCAAAAATCATTACTAATTAAGAAAATGACACAAGCTGAATTACAAGAAAAACGTGAGAAAGGCCTATGTTTTCACCATGACGAGAAGTACTCCAAACAACACAAGTGTAAAGCAAAATTCTTGTTATTGTTGAACGAAGGAGAAGATGATTCTGACATACTAGAGGAAGAGGATAATGAAGCAATACCATTTCATGAAGGCAATATTAGCTATCGTGCTCTATTAAGGCATAATGTACCACGTACAATTAGATTTCGTGGCAAAGTGAATGGACAAAATATGTGTCTTAGTAATTCTAAGAGCACACATAATTTTGTGCAAACTAGAATAGTGAAGCATTTGGGATTATCAATTGTGAGATTAGACCAGTTTATGTGAAGATAGGAAATAGAATTAAACTATCATGCAAAGGATAGTATGAAGATGTGGCTGTGGATATCCAAGGCTTAACATTCAGGATATTTTCTATGCGCTTCCCATCTAGGGAGCTATTTTTGTTTGGGGGGTACAGTGGTTGCAAAAGTTAGGACTAGTAACAATTGATTATAGTACACTTACTGTGTAATTTGTTTGCAATGGTTCTATGGTGGTGCTTAAAGGAGATGACCAGTATTCATTATCACATATTACACATCATTAATTTCGTAAGTTGATTCAACAAGATGTTATGGTTTATTATTATTAGCTTTTGGCTCAAGGGGTAAGATTTAATTCATCTTGAATTACCACCAGCAATAGTGAGTCAGATCATCTATTGGATAGCTATGCATCAATTTTTGAAGCACCTTCATCCTTGCCTCCATTAAGAAACATCTAACATCGAATTTATTTAGTGGAAAGAGTATCACCAGTAAATGTTAAGCTGTATAGGTACCCACATTTTCAGAAAAGTGAAATTGAGAAACAAGTATAGGATATGTTGGAGGTGGGGATTATACAACATAGCAATAGCTCTTTTTAAGTCCGGTGCTTCTTGTAAGAAAGAAAGATGGGACATGGTTTTTGCACAGACTACAGAGCTTTGAATCAGGTGAAAATAAAAGATTAGTTTCCTATTCCAACAATTGATGAGTTGTTGGATGAGCTACATTATGCTTCTTGTTTTCTAAATCAGATTTAAAATCAAAGTACGATCGGATTCGCATGCATTCTAGTGATATTGAAAAGACTACTTTTATGACACATCAAGGCCATTACGAATTTTTAGTAATTCCCTTTGGATTAAGCAATGCACCGGCCACATTTCAATCTACAATGAATAGAATTTTCCAGCCTTATCTTTGCAAAATTTTCACGGTGTTTTTTGATGATTATTGGTTTACAATAAGCACATGATAGAACATTTAATTCATCTCGAGTTAGTATTGTAGACATTAAAGTGGAATGAGTTTTTATCTAAAAGCTAGTAAATGTATTTTCGATAAAGATACAATTGATTATTTAGTATGCATTGTATCTTCACAAGGTGTAAGTCCTGACCCATTTAAAGTTCGGGGAGTGCAGCACTAGCCAATACCTAAATCAATCAAACAATTAAGGGCTTTTTAGGATTGTTTGGATATAAGATGATTTTTCAAAGGGTATCCTCATATTGCAGGACCATTGACAAATTTATTGCAAAAGGATCGATTTGAGTGGACCTTAGCAACTATGAATGCTTTTCAAGAACTTAAGGCCACATTGGTAAAGACTCTAACTTTAAAATTACCAGATTTTACAAAATGAGTTTTCATTAAGACAGATACTTCTAGTATTGCAATAGGAGCTGCTTTGTTACAAGAGGAATATCCAGTATCTTATTTCAATAAGAAATTGCCTATTCATTTGAGAAAGACATCAACTTACGTGAGAGAGTTATATGGAATTGTGGAATCAATTTGAAAATGGAGACATTATATTTTGGGAACTCATTTTTTTTATCCATACGGATCATAGGAGCTTAAAGGAAATACTATCTTAGGTTATGCAAACACCTGAACAGCATAAAATACTTGTCCAAATTATTAGGATATGATAACTCTATTACCTATAAGGTTGGAAAAGAAAATGTCGTTGCTGATGCTTTATCTAGGCAACATGGGGATAAGGGATAAATTTTTGGATGGTCTGCAATTTTTTTTTCCATGTTTGGATACTCTAAAACCAAAATATTAGACTATCCTAGCATTCCTTGGTTTGGAAAAATGGATTTCTTTATTTCCATTCCAGATTGTTTCTAATGAAAGCTTCTAATTTGGTGCCTCTTATTTTATAGGAATTTCATACAACCTCAGCTGCCGGTCATTTTGGTTTTCTTAAAACCTATAAAAGGATTACAACATAGTTTTTTGGGAAGGCATGATGGGTGATATAGAATAGTATGTTTAGAATTGTTTAGTATGTCAATAGGTGAAGTATGTTACCGGATCATCAGCTAGACTTTTAGCTCCATTGCCTATACCAGATAGAATATGGGAAGATGTGAGCGTGGGTTTCATCACATGTCTTCCTAAATCACAGGGATGCACTGTAATTCTGCTATCTGTAGACCAACTATCAAAATATTGTCATTTAGGGGCATTACATAAACATTTTACAGCCTCAAAAGTGGTAGTATTGTTTTTACATATGGTAATCAGATTGCATGGTATTCCTGTACTATTGTTTCCGATTGAGATTCCCTTTATGGGCAATTTTGGAAAGAGACTTTTACTTTGAGTGCGACTAAACTATGTATGAGATCATATGGACAAACAAAGGTGTTAAACAGGACTATTCAAAATATCTGAGGTGCTTCATTATGGAACAACCTCATAATTAGGTAAAGTTCCTTCCTTGGGCTGAATTTGCCTATAATTATTCATACCATTAAGGTACAAAGACTACACCATTCGAAGTGGTTTATGGTAGATCTCCACATTCAATTCTTGCTCATGAGGGGAACATCTATGTTGGATGCAGTGGATCATGAGTTGCACATTAAAGATCAGATTTTATCCCTTTTAAAGGATAATTTGAGGATTGCTCAAAATAGGATGATATCTATTACTAACGCTCATAGGACTGATGTTACGTTTAAAGTTGGAGACATGGTTATGGTGATGCTCAAACCCTATAAACAAATTTCTTTAGCTAGCAACTTTCATAAGTTGTCTAAACATTATTATGGTCCATATAGCATGCTTCAAAAAGTGGGAAATTGTGCTCATAAAGTTGAGCTTCCAACCAGTTCCAAAATCCATAACGTGTTTCATGTTTCTAACCTAAAGAAATTTTGGTTCATCTACTCATCTTTGAAGTTACCTAAAGATGCTATTGACAATTATCTAATTTTGGAACCACTGAGAATTATTAATTCTAGGGGTTTTATTGGTTAATGATAGACCCATAAGGCAATATTGGTTTTAGCGGAAGGGATTAGCTCTAAAGGATGCAAGTTGGGAAGATTATGAGCAATTTTGCCAGATCTAAAACAATAAAACCTTGCACACAAGGCTATGTTTCTAGAAGGGGAGTCGTCTGTTACAAAGCATAGTACAGGATGAAAAGTTGTCCTCGGAAATTCATAGATTACGTTGTAACCAAATAAATAAGATAGTTACATGGAATTAGTTGAAAACAATTGTAAAGTAGTTAGTAAATATAACAATTCAAGATTTATTGTACAAATACAAATAATTGTATAAAAATGCAAGTATAAATACAAAAAGAAAAGGAAAAGGGACTTAACCCCCCTAGTGAAAGCTTTATGTTTCTTAGGCTAAATTGTGGCTCGAACACAGTTGATATGGCGCTTGCCATCGCAACACCTCGCAAAATTACAAACAAAGAACATTAGGTTTAGTAGAAAAAAATTAAGGTTTTCAGAGAGAGTAAAGTGATAAAGAGAGTACCGTGTGTTTTTTTATTAAAAGTAAGAAAGAGAGATTCTGATTTGATCAAAGAAGAGTCAAGAAGATTAGTAGGTTAGTAGACACAGAAGTGGACCAAGCCTTGTGTAGTGAATTTGATAAAAAAATTGCAACCTCACAATTAACCATTTGAAATTTAAAATGTGAATTTACTACACGACCAAAAAAAATGTGAATTTAGTACATGTAAATTTTCGATTTCATTTTCCCTACCTAAATGAGTTAGCCAATTGTTAAAAGAAGTAAAATTCTAGTAAATATAATAAAAAAATTTAACAAAATGTAGGTTATTAATTGCAAAAATGGACAAATTTATATACTAAATAGATACTTTTAAACTTTAGACATTTAAATTTAAGGTATCAAATGTGATAATTAACCTTGATTTAAGCTTTGCATTTGTCGATTGAAAAGTTGTTTTTTTTTTTTTTAATCAGAATAAGTTGATTTCATTTATTGATCATTCAACATGAGCTAGTTAAGATAGATTACAATCCATAGAAAGAAGATAGAATAAAAGAGGTGGGGGAAGAGATTCTGGATAATCTAATCAAGCTCACCCCATGTAATCTAGTTGGCACATGCATTAGCTTCTCAATTAATTAAAAGAAAAAGAACAAATAGGAAAAGAACTCTTTAACCACCAAATAATGTCTTCAACAATCATTTCAAATGCCAAGGTGGATGATTTTTCCTTGTTAAGCTATTATGGATCAATAGAGAGTCGTCTCAATCTCAACTTGCTACCAACCTTTCCTTAAGGCTAGAATCGGAGCTAAACTCTTAGGAGGGAGTTCGGTTCCCATGTTTTGGTTCCAATTCTAGAGGAGCCAAGAACCATGAAATATAAAAAAAAAAATTAACTAATTACTTTATTTAAGTAAGAAAAAAATACAAAATAAATTTTTAACTTGAAATAATATTGAGCTTAACAATAATTGTTTATACCTTTTAGTTAAAGAAATTTTATAGTTATACATTTATTACAATCACTTATACTTTTTTAGTTGTCATGTTAATATAGTACTATAAAATATTCAAGCTACAAATAAGTCTCAACAACATAAAAACAAGTCACACATTGTTGAAAAACAAAAATTCACTTTAGTTAGAAGTCTACATAAACTCAACAACATATGATTTCACATATTTTTTAGTTGTGTTGTTAATATTAAATGTCGTCAAAAGTAAATAATTATTTTTATTATTCATGCAAAAATAGTTTTAAATATTTGTTTTTTAATTACAATTTTTTTATAATCTTCTTTTCTTTTCTTCTTCTTTTTTTTTTAATTTTTTATAGTGTAGAATCACAGGAACTGTCAAGTCAGACAATTTTAGGGTAGAACCATAAGGATCCTCCCCCAAAAACCAGCGAGTTCTTTACCAATTTGGATTAGCCATCCCCAAGCGAATTCTTGATTCAGGAACCGTCACTGAGTGGTCGGATCTAACCTTTGATAATGTCTAATCGTGGTAATTGCTAGGTTAGGTGGTTTTAGGATGTGAAACATAAGGACCCAGTAGCAGTTCAAACTTATTATCCCCAAGTTGGTTTCCGGTTTAAATTATTAGTAATGGGTGAGGTCGATTCCCAATTTAAAACTTTCCATGATGATGTCTAATATGAGAGAACATGATTCCACTAGGATTTTTCTTATCCCTTTTAGATGCATATGTAGGGACAACTCGAGAGGTGGCTGATAGAGGCCCCGACCCTCTACCCGTCATTTGAAAAAAAAAAACTAAATATTATGATATTTAAAAATATATATATTTATATTTATATTTATATTTATGATAAAGTACATTCCCCTCTCAATCATATAGTTCTATCTTCATCTCTACATATAAGTACAGTCCTTTAACCACCTTGCTGAATCAATAACTGCAACCAATATTTGACTCCTTCCTTTTTTCTTTTTTCTTCCCTCCTGCAAGTAAACTCATCTCAGTTTGGCCTAAAAAGGTAAGCTCATCTCTAAAGTTAGGTATAGGTGGTACGTAATTATTTGATATCATTTTAGTATTAAACGGATACTAACTGATATAAATATAATATTATTAAAAAATTAATAATATTATTTATAAACTTTTTAAATTAAATCGACATTAAGACGATACAAATCTAATATTTCACTATCCAATGGACTCTGATTTGTATTCAACTGCCCGTTCAAATATAATAAATAATAATTTTCAGAAACGAGGAAAAGAAAAGATCATATCATATCTAAACGGTCAATCTACCGCAATAAATAGGCACTCCAATCAAAGAGGTTGCACAAATACCAAAAATTCGCACGTCATAAGCTAAAAATATTCCATTTTATTTAAATAGGTTGTCTCATATTATATTGTCATTTATCCGGAAATGTTAGGCAGTGTTTGAATTGCTATTAAAAAAATTTTCATTCAAAACATTATATGTTCGATAAAAGAGACATGAAACCAAAAATTCAACTTGTATTCTATAGTTCTTATGAGTAGACAATCCACAGGAACATGAGCTGAATGCAACGTTAGAGTTTATATTTTTAATTCTTAAATTTCAATACATAAAATTTGATTTTGTAATTTAATATATGCATTTTATAAAAGTTTTAAAACTTAAATCATAAACTTAACTGAAACATAGTTTATGATTTAATGTTCAATAAGTAAATGTAAGAGAAAATGCCAAACTTGGTAAGTAGAAACACATTAGAATAACATTAGTAATGGAATGCTAATTCTATTGGTATGTTTAGAAACAAGAGCAATACTAGTAATACTCTTCAGCGACACTCTCTTTCAGCACTTTCTTTTCAATTGGTTTATTTTAAAGCCAATATTAAATAATTATAGTAGTTTTTTTTTCTCCTTCGTTATTTTTCTCAATCTTCATTCAATCCTAAAGATTAATTACTAACTTATAAATATTTTGTATCTCCAAAACTTTACTTATTTTGTTATGGAGGGAAAAATGAAAGAGGAAAAAGAATAATGGAAGGAAAGCTCTTCCTATGGCTTGTCAAATGGGAATAAAATTAAAAAATAATAAAATTTAATTTTAAATGTAAATAAAATCAACATCAATGTTTTTTCCAATCAAGTAGAATAAAAAAGACGATTTCTAGAAAAAGATAAAACGAATTTGATTCTATTTAAAAATTCTTCATTTTAGTATTTTAAATCACGAGTATATAGCCATTTGCAAAAGTGAAAAAATGAAGACCAACTAACATTTTATTCTTTTTTAATTAAAACACAATATTTTAACTATCTAAAATTAAGAGTGAATCACCAACTTGATTTGGTTTTTTATTTCTTTTTTTTTTTGTGCTTTTTTTCTATCTTAGGTTTCATTCTCTTAGGAGCTCCTTTTGTTTTTTGTTATTTTTAGATCGAGTATTTAGTTGTCCATAATGGCATTATGACAAGTATTTTCTTTGTCAAAGTTTCCATGGCAACAAATATTCTTAGAACTATTAATAACCTTGCATTGCTTGAGACATAAAATTATAACTCTCTTGACATGTTGATCCTTCTTTGCTTAACAGATGACTAATTGAAAACAAGTTATTATAAATGATATTTCTTATTTTCAAGTAATTTGAGTAAATTTTTTATTTTGGAGTTTATCTCTTGAGCTTCTAGTCCATCTCTCCAATATATAATGGGAAGAATATTAAACATACTTGAACGATGAAGAACACATAACGAATGCCAACGAAGGGATCCATTATATTCATGAACGACATAAGTATGTAATTTTTTCTTCTCCAACATTCAACTTTATTGTAAAATCTTGAACTTTGAAAGTAGCAATCAATCCATCTTCTTGTTTGATGGGATGACACCTCAATGCTCCTAAATCTTTCACTTGAATTTTTTTAGAATATTTCATGTGTATAAACTAGACACATTTACTTCTCAAACAAAGATGAAGACTTTAAAATTGGTTCCTTTAGCCAAGTAGAAAAATCGATATGAAATTCTACTTCATTTCTATCTAGTAAGGCTACCATATATTTCTCAATAAACTCCTTCAATGTTGTTTTTTTTTTGTTCACATATTTGTCAAAAAACGAATTAATGCTTTTTTTATCTTTATATGGTTGACATATCTATTAATGAAAATAGAGACCTTTATCAAAATAGGATGACACTGAAGATGATTAATAAATAATAAACTTTAACACACTAAAAAAAATGTACATGCACTTGTAGAAACTGTTATGGTAGAAATTACATACCTGCAAAAAAAGTATTTCTCATAAAAATAAGTACCCAATACTTACAATCTTCATATAATAATTTGATCCTCTCATTGTTAACAAGACCTAATTTTTCTACCATTTCTAACCACCTTACTTCAAATTGTTCTTCATTTAAAGACTTATAAATGCATCTTTTGAATATCTTAATGGAATATGAAAATTCTCTAGTCAAGTGACTAAGCATTTCAAGATCCTTTATCAATATATGCGATAAACAATGGCGATGAAGTGCATTTGGGAACACTTGTTTGATTGCTACTTTCATTGTTTTATCTTGATTTATGATAATAGCTTCACCCATGAGTTTAATCCATGTCATCAACCTTATGAAAGATGACAAAGTTTCATTTGCAAGCAGTGCACAACAAAAAATGATTGATTGGAAATGATTATTCACACTAATAAAAAGAAGCAAAAGGCATTTTGTATTTATTGGTAATATTATTATCAAAATAAACAACATCTCAAAAAATCTTATAATCACTTATTGCTTTCTCATGCACCCAAAATACATTTTTTAGTTATTGTTTGCTATCAAATTCCACTTGGTAAAATAAATTATGATTGTTTCCTTTCATTTCCATAAAAAACCCAATCATAGCATTGGCATCACCTAATTGTAGTACCAAACATCTCTCCTTGTCAAGATGATTTCTGATGTCTTTTTCCAAGCAACCAATGTTTTGATATTCCCCATGTTCTTTAGCTATAGAAGCAAATATTTGACTTGTCTTCACCCTAACGGTATGTAAAGTATTGAAATCGTATTGGTGTGACATCGTTATATTTCTATGACATGGAAAATAATGAGCATGGTTTGGAAAAACTTCATGGTTATGAACAACCATTTACCATCAGATCTCATCCTTATATATAATTTCACTTCACATCCTATTTTTAAGGAAGGTTTACGATTATTAGCATCTGATTCTCACTCTTTTTCCATACTTAATACAAACATATTTAACATCAATGAATTTTTTTGAAAATTTTTATTGTCAAGAACTTTTAATTAAAATCTTAAACCATATAGATTTAGCATAATTTTTGTAACATGAGCATGCCTCATGATGTGAATTGAATTCCATACCAACATGTGGCTCTACAACATTTAATTATTCAATATGATTACTTGTATCATTCTTCTCATTATCATACTATCAATTGTATTATTCATAAGGATGTAACCAGGGCAGGTCATTATAGGGTATCGAACCAGCTAAAAACCCTATAGGGTTTCGAGACATGTTTTGGTCCGATTGGGTTTCGGGTTTACATGTAACCCATTAGAAAAACCCGATCCAGCATAAATTTAAAATAAAAAATAAAAATATTAAAGTTATTAAGGCAATGATCTTATTTATATTCTATGTATGTGAAAGTAAGTGGAAATGAAATGTTTGCATCTTTTTATATGATATTATTGTCTAAAATTCATTCTTTTCAATATAAGTGTTTGCATAATTAATAACTTTAAACAAAATTCATTATTTTTCTTTTTTTTTAAGAAAAAATAAAAAATCTTGGAATCGGGTTATGTCGGGTTGGGTTATGAGTTTCTTAAAATCCTATCAGTTTGGGTTTTGGAATGATAAAAAAAAACCCAATAGGGTTTTTCTTGGATGCTAAGACACACCACTAAGAATTGAGTCGAGTTCAAGTTTCAAAAAGATCCGTCTCAAACCCATGCTGGTTGCATCCCTAATTATTCATTATTAATCTCACCGTAAACGTCAAAATCTAAACTTTCATTTAGATTAAACTCCATCTATACCTATTCAGAAAGAAATAAACTTTCAAAAGATTATATTAAGACTAAATATTAATAGATTTGATTCAACCTATCTTAGAAGTGGACAACTAATAAATCGCAAATCATTCTTAAAATTAAAATAAGACTAAATCATTTTTATTAGTAAAAAAAAAAACTAGCACATATACTATCATTTTTATTAGTAAATAAACATATTAACTTGTAATTGTTTAATTATTAGAAGATTGAAGGAAATATAAACATACCTTCAAGATTAGAAAAAAAAATTATGTTTCTCTAATGAAATATAAAGTAACTGATTGTAATTATTTTTTATTATATAGTGCTTCACCATATAACTTTTTGACAAGGATAGGAAAGCTTTCCATTTTTTTTCCTAGTCCACGTTTTCCTTTATAACAAATTAAGAAAAGTTTTGGAGACGCAAACATTTATAAATTAGGTATTATAACTAAACACAGGTAAAAAAAAAAACTACTATAATTATTTAATATTGGCTTTAAAATAAACCAATAGAAAAGAGAGTGTCGATGGAGAGTTTAGCTAGTAGTCCTCTAGAAACAACTATGAAATTACAATGGGATGTCCTCACATATAATAAACGTATAAATAGTAGTATTTATAAAAAAATTGATATGGATGTAATAATTATGATAACACAAATATGGTCGCTTGGGCCTCTTTGGATTGTCGGATTTTTATCTTTATCGTATTTGTATCGAATCAGCAGTCGTAATTTATTTGTATTATATTTGTATGGGTTCTGTTTATTTGGAATTTAAATATGTGTAAAATAAAAATATAATTAAAACAAAAAACATTAACAGAATCATGATTCCAACTTTTAAAAACGCTTTCATACATTGCGAAAGAGAATAAAACCTAGAATCGCAATTCTACTCCTTGGCATTATTGCTTACCAAATGGGCATAATAGTAATTTAAAACTTCAAATATTAATATTCAAAATTAAATAAAAATTGCGCAACGTATGATGCATTTATCACTCAAACTAAGAACAAAGCAAAACAAGCTGAAAGTGTTAGTTCGTGAAATATCAGTTTGCCGTTGAATCACGAAATCTCTAAATCGAAAAATCAAAACGAATCGAAGTATTTATTGCGTGTGTGTGTGTATATAATATATTCAGATACGGAATCTTAGTCCTGTTACTGTAGTGCCGTGCTGCAAGAGCCTTGCTTTCCATCATTTGATTAATACATATCTAGCCACTTACCAGTGAGGTAAGAGCAGATTAGTACCAAATTAGCCTTTGGTTGCGTTTAGTTTAATTATTGCTTGAACTAAATTCATTGACATGTATATACGCGAGATTGCCTATGTTTTCACAAGCGAATCTAACACTCTACAGCTTTTTTTTTTTTCTTTTTTTTTTATGAAATGTTAAGAAATTTACATAGACAGTCGAAATAAACAAATGACGATTAAAAAAATAAAAATA
Source organism: Combretum micranthum (assembly GCA_024138025.1). Classification (NCBI taxonomy): domain Eukaryota; kingdom Viridiplantae; phylum Streptophyta; class Magnoliopsida; order Myrtales; family Combretaceae; genus Combretum; species Combretum micranthum. Next base: position 116,644 of record JAMXBD010002032.1, read on the forward strand.
AAAAGCTATTTTTTTCCCTAAAAGAAAAAAAAATTCACACCAATCTATGACTATGAGAGGAGCCTGTTGATGAGTAGGCATCCCCCTTTTAGACTCACGGATTATGATGAGGGCACAATAGGCGTTTACATGAAGGCAAGGCTGGTACCAATTGGTGTCAGTAACAAAATGAAAACGTGAAAAAATATTTTCAAAAAAATGCCTACGTAGATATATGGACAAATGTAAGAAAATAAGCTTATTAAATAATTCGAGAATAAATTTTTGAAAAAGAATGAAAAATCCAAAAAGGCTTATTTTCCTGCCAGATAATTTTCAAAGAGGCTTGATCTTTTAGGCAAATTGAACATCTTTTGCCTATGGATGGTTATTCATACTTACATTTGGCTATTGATATATATTGAGAGAAATGATTGCATGCTTGTGCACTCAAATACCGTAAATGGTTTATCGTTATGATTTTACTTGAGTTTTTTATTGATGGCACTGGTAGGTGCTAGACTTAGTACAAAACCAACTTCAACTTTCCAAATGATCTAAACTCACTACAAAAGAATTGGGCTTTAGAGACGAAAATGTAAATTTTCGTCATAAAAACCATCATTGTAGATTTTATTTGTAAAATTATAACTACATTTTCTCATTTTTATCACAGAATTTATGTCTTTAAAAGCCTGTTTTCTTGTAATGACTTAAAGACACAATCATAAAATATTATATCTATGAACTTGAAATGAAAAGCTGTTTTGATTAAGGAAATGCAAAAGATAAGCTTTTCCAGTGGGATCAAACATAATAGTCGGTCTTTATCATTGAAATTGAGCGCCTACATCCTCAAATCCTTTTTTTTTTTTTTCCAGTGACCCTAGAATCTTCAAAGAATGTGCTTTCACACCTTGCTTAACTATTTTATTATTGAAGACAATAATTATAAATACTAAGAGTAGATTTCAATTCTTTCTTATAACTTAAAATGACCATCAAGGAATCGAAAAACATTTTTTTCCCTCAAGATTTGGGTTCTAAGTGTTTATATTCATATATAAAATGATTAAATGAACATAAGTCGATGTAAAAGATCTATTAGCAATTCATTCTATTAGTTAAGATAACCTTGCAAATGTTCCCTCAATAACATATATATGTGCCATTTCAATATAAATGATTAAATAATCAGTTATTTGATTTTTATTCTATTCATAATATTGACTTAGGATAATATATATATATATATCAATACATAAACAAAACTGACTATTGTGATATACTAATAATTTTGCAATAAAACTGAAACACTTGTCGCATTAACAATATAATTATTATTTTATAGCATAACTACTAAAAATAAATATTTTCTAATGGAAAATTTATTTACTTAATTTCTATTTTTAAGTAAATATCTTGGTGATTATTATTATTTATTTATTTGTTGGGCGCGGGGTGTCGGGGCGGCCCTCGGAGCCGGGACCTCCACGCACCCACACGTGGACTATATGAAATTGATAAGAATCTGACACGTTGTAGGTTGAAGAAGATTGGTCATGGATTCAATGAACGTTTCAAGGAAGAAGACATGCAATTCTGAAATAGCTCATCGTTCAACTAGACCGCCTCAGAAGAGGCCAAGCATTGAAAGAGAGGACTTCGGCCGATCGTCCTCTTACGAGATAAAGATTGATGGGTTTTGATAGTCCTATCGTGGTCCAATTACGTGACGTCTAAAATATCTACAACTCAGAGATTCTATCAAAGGGTTATGTAAATTCCTCCTTTGACCAACTTAAGTTCTGAAAATGAGCTGCTTAACTTTCTGGCGGGGGAAAACAAAAATCTACATAATTTAGACAAAAACCAAGGGGATCGGAGGTCTATTATTTTCTTTCCCAATGATCTTGTTTTCGCTATTTTTAGATAACTGTATATTAATCAGTGGTTATTGTTACATTTTAATGTTAATTTAACAGTTTTTTTATAATGAGGAAAAAAAAGAGTTTTATTTTTTTTTTAAATAGATTAATCCATGCTTTTAATAGTAATTTTTAATGAGCTTATTACTCTTGTCTGAATCTTTGTTGAATTTATTTTTAATCTATCTCTCTTCATCCATCTATCTATCTATCTATCTATGTATTAGCTACTAACTACATATCATCTAATGTTAATGCCTCAATAATGATTTATGATATAATAGCTAGTCTAGTTTGGTTATAGTGACTATTTTATACATAAATGGTCCTTTAAACCATTGAACGTTTTTATGTGTTTTTTCTTTTGCTATTATTCATGTGTTAATTTAAGTTAGTATTTTCATTATGTCAGTAGCATACAATAGCTGACTTGACAATTGCTATTTTCAAAACCTAAGTTAATTGGAGTACTAAAATTGACAATTTGAATATATAGATAATTAATTAAAAATAAATAAACTTCCAGTACGAAATGTGATATTATCTCTAAAGTGCAATTAAAAGGAGAGTGTAGAATTGGCTTGTGCATTTTGGAGTTCATACAGTTTGTAATGTGTTTTCTGTGCTTACAATTGTCATTTATGGATTGTTGGGTAAATAGAACAGACCGAGATATGTCCTTTACAATAAATGTGTTAATTTGGCTTAACCTATTATCGAAAACATTTCTAAAACCCTATCATGTGACAACTAAGCTAGTGAAAACTTTGGGATAAGGCATGGAATCAATATAGTGCATACCTAATTAAACTTGATTTAGGTAGGAAAAAATTATACATGAAAACTTGCTTCAAGTACCAAATGTTTAAATCCAAATTTTAGCTAGGAAAAAATATATGTAAAAACTTGTTTCAGATATTAAATTGTTTAAAACCAAATTTCATGTACTTGATTGGACTTTTTACAAAAGTTTACAAATCATTTTTCACTTGCTTTGTTTTGGTTAGATTTCCGATTCTAAAAATAGAATTTTCTAAGAAAAATCTTCTAAAACAAATCCATATATAAATTAGGCCAACTAAATTCAAATTAAACCCTATTGATAACTGTACTTATCATGTTGGATCTGTTTGTTTCATCATCTTTCTATCGTTTTGATTTCATTTTTTTGTCATTTTTAAACTTATAAAACACAAACGTTTTTACTCATAAACTGATCAAATAGACCAAATACTTATATGAAATAGATATGATATAAAAATAATACAAATATTTATAAAAAAAGACCATCCAAAACACCATACAAGGTGCTGAACCAGGCTGGCACGAATCACTTATCGACAAAGTGCAACCAAAATGTTATTAAAAGTTCAATATTTTCTAGATATTTCGTACTATTAATGGTAAGATGTGTATCGACTACACCACAACAATTCCTTTCTCTAAGAAGAATAAACGAAGAAGTCTCGGTGACATTAGTTCTTGTCTTTCAATTAAAGGACATAATTTGATTTGCGAAGTTAATATATTGTTTGGATATAAGCATAAAGATAAGTGCTTCTAGGGACGGAAGCAGGATTAAACGGCTGGGGGCTGGATTCATTGTATCTTTTTTTTTGTTATTGTTTACTTATTATTTTCACCTTTTCATTATAGCATATATATAAATAAATATTTATCTATCAATTTATTTTTAAAAAAATACATAAAACTTATATAATTTTTATTTTCAATAAAATGGATTAGAAAAAAAATATTTCAATAGCAAACTGCTGGTAAAAACAAAGAGAGCAAATTAACATGAATATTGGTATTGTATAATTTTTTTTTTTCATAATAACTTTACATGTTTATCAAATTAACTAGATTAATCGTTTAATAATTTACATCATAAAAGTACTTATAAAAGAAAAAAATGGTTATCAAACAAAGTCATATAATGGGAGATATTTACTAATAATTGATATGATAGGATGAAATATAGATAATATGTGTAACGAAATAATTATTTATGGTACACTATTAATAAAAATAACAATTTAGCATAATTTAACAAGCTAAATATAGTTTTATAATAAATAAATAAATTTAATGTTATTAGTTATTATAAAAATAAAAAATAAAAGAGAGAAAGGAAGAGTATCATTTAAGCATAACTTGAAAAAATAAAATGATAATGGTGTGATTTAAATTCAGGACCTCTTGCTTACAAAACAAAACCTTTTACTACTTACGCATATATGCCAAGATGTTTATATTTTCTTTTTAAAATATACATACTATAGTACTATACCGATTTTTTAATTTTTTTAATAAAACCTGGACATTTTCCAATCTTCGGGACTGGGTCCTTTTGGCCCCAGTAAATCCGCCCATGAGTGCTTCAAATAATAATATATTTATAGCCTAAGCTCCAGTAGTCCAGTGATATGAGGATAGTCTCTTGATCGACCGAAACTTAATTTTTCCCTTTCCAAAGCCATAAAAGATATTAATTAGCTAAAAGAAAGTGATACATTCATGAAATTATGGTTTAAAAAATCAATTGACTTCAAATTTTCAAATTTACCATTCTATCTATGATTAAAATGTAAAACTATAAACTTATTTATTTGTATACATAAATTTAATGTTCTATTAAGAGTTTACATTTGAATGGTTTTACATTCTTTTCTATCAAATTAAAAAAAGAATCTTATAAAATTATAACTTATAGAAAGGAGACAGGTAGGAAAAATTATGAAAGAAAAGGAACTATGAGAGTATTTGGTTATTTAAATATGTTTTGGTAATGAACAAAAGAATATAAAATTATTATTAAAAATAAAATGGGAATATAATATAAAATACTTATACATCCATAAAAATAATTAAAAAGTAAAATTATAATATTAAGAGAGGTAAAATGGGAAATTAAATCGTTCTTTCCGCATTTTTCTTTCCTTTCTCTCCAATCTGAAGGATCTCACAAATAATAAGAGTTAGTCAAACCTTCGTTCGATATTCATTTCTCCCTTTTCCCGTTCATTTTCTGAAAAAATCTCCTCAAAATTTGACTTCTCTTCCAATTTTTTTGTTCTTTCCCCATATCTAATTTAATATCAATTGTTTTGACTTTCAACTCGATCCAACAAGCACATTCATTGAACATAATGAGTCAATAAATGCCAAATCTGAAGTAGTGGGGCTGCAAAGCGGAGGGTAGCTAGACTTTTGAGGTTTAGGTTTGACTCAATCAAAAATTTAATTGTTAAAGCTCCGATTGAAGCTATGCTAGGATATTTGCATCTTATTTATGTTTTATATTTTATTTGTATATTATTTGTCTTTGATCAATATGTGATCTATAAAATATATTTATAAATAAAAATATATGTTTTACATCTATATCTAGAGTGAAACATATGTCTATTAACTTTGTAGAAAAAAATTACATAAATGCAAAATATACAAAAATAATTATATAATTATTGATTCAAAATCACATATGGAACAGGCATTTCACAAATTTATACATGAAACACCTTTTGAAGATGCGATTCAATAAAAAATCATACAATGTTGAATCGCATCATTAAAAAGCGTCACATGTTTTTTTTTTTTAAGATGATTAGTATCTTGAAAGGGCAATTCACTTATTTTGTAAGTGAATCGCATCTTTAACAGACGTTTTATATTTGTTAATGAATCACATTTTAAGATGAGATTCATATGCAAATTCGAAAATCATCTGTTAAACATGTGATTTTACATCTGTATTTTGGTAATTAATTTTTGTAATTAGTATTGGAGGGGTCGATAATCATATAATTTCCTCTCTATATCTATTTTTGATAAATAGTCTGATTGAAACAGACACGTAACAGATACGAAACCAACATCGATCTATCGAACTAAACACTTCATTGAATCTAAATATTACAAGACGTATTTGGCTAGAGAAGTGTTATTTCAAGTTTTAACTTATCTTGATAGTATTAACAAATCAATCTCAAATAGAAGCTCCCCAAGTTTAAATAAAAGTTACAGTATAAGTCGTTTTGTTTGCCGACTATGTGTATGTTGAAGATAATATCTGTTTAATTGACGGCCTGGACCTTTCCTTCTTGTTCAATAAAAACAGTAACTTGCAATGATTATAAGGCAGGTGGATCATCATGCTTCCACAGTACATATAGTTGACCAGTATCATATTACGATGAATATCAAATAATACTTGAAATGGCTAGAAATTGAATCTCCATATATATTAAAAACAAGCTCTAGCTTTTTTAATATAAATATTAGCGATTTAAATAATAATAAAGATTTGCCAATAATGTTATGAGCTAATAGTATTATTCATGAATTCTTATACGAGAGGTTTCGGATTTGAGTTTCTTCTTCCTCATTGTAATTGGCTAAAATAAATAAATATTAATAGATTCATCTTTTAAGTGCATAACGTTAAGGTGTTAAAAAGATAGGAATAAGAAAAAATTTAATATCTTTAAGATGAATTTTATTGATATTTTATTTTTCATCAGAATGATTAGATTATAAACATATAGGCTTATGTTTGGGCTATGAGGCGATATGTTCAAGGCATGGGATTGGAAGAAAAAAAAAAAAAAAAAACTCAAGGGACGGGGAAGAGGACAAAAATCCCCATGACATAATGGATGACCACATGCAACAATAATTTCGCAATTAAAAAATGTACTGGGTCTACCCTGACACTTGGCTCCTGATATGTGGGGCAAGAGTGATGGTTGGCAGCCCGCAGGCGTAGATGATTTGAATACGAGTTCACACCATGTGCATCAAAACTATTCCATGTATTCATAAAGGTGAACGGCGACTCTTTCTTGATGAAAACCAAATATTCGTAAATAATTTGATAAGTGATTATTTAGGTTAAGATTTCGTAAGTGATTATTTACCTAACTATCTATAATCTTTCAGTTATTCATAACACGGATGCAGTTGTTGCCCTAATTATTTATGAAAAAAGCAAAATATCAAAACATAGCATGTATTTTATAAGTAAATACATGTTTTTAAATTTTTACAAACTAAATTATTTGAGTTTTATTTTTAACAAATACATTATCTGTATTTTAAAACTTTTGCAAATAAGTAACCTAGGTTCTAATTTTCTATGGAACTTACCCAAATTTTTCACTTTATGTTAATCTTATAATAATAAATGAAGGACATATGTGTATAATATTATCTATTACTAGCAATTAGTGAAAAGATACACATTATGTGTTTGTGAAAAATCCAAAATTTTGGTCAATTGTTTGCAAGAAGTTCAAATCCTAGGTCATGGATTTATTAGGAAAGGTCATTTGTTTACAAAAATATCAAAACATGGGTCCAATGTCTGTGGAAAAACAAAACTTAAATCACTTATGGGAGAATACAAAAAGATGACAAGAACAACTTAGTGGGAAGAGTGCTTTGTGGATAACAAATGAAGGGAAAAAGAAAATGACCATCCTATTGTCTTATGCTCTACTTGTTTAGTCAATTATTCAAGTGTTAAAATAAATATAAAATTTAAGATAATGGGTATTTTAATTATATCACTACAGTCAGTAAAAAAAAAGAGAGGAAAAGTACAGAGCAAATAAAATATTTCAATATAATATTACCATGAATGGTACCGACTAGTAGACATTAGCATCGAGTCAACGAAGCTCAGAACTACCAATTCATAAATCGGAGTTACAATGACCAAGAATTGACCTGGCTTAACAAGTGTTGACCGAGCCGTGTCAACTTGGCTAGTCACGAGCCAATCTCAACCCGTCAACATGTGACTTTTTAATTTTTTTTTTAAATTCCATTGCCTCTACACATTTCAAATATACCTAACACATTGCAAAAAAAAAAAAAAACAAAAAAAAAAAAACAAACAAAACCTGACACACTTTTTCAAACATACATGACACATACACACACATTTCAAAGACATATCACACTAACACCACTGACACACACATCACAAACAGTAGCACCACATCACACATAAATTTTCTTTTTCCCGGCATCCCTCTATAGCTATTTATTTTTTTTCTCTATGTTTTTTTTTAGGCTAATGTCATGTTTCCTGCATGAAATTTACTTAAATATTTAATTAACTACCATAATTTTTATTTTGTCAATTTACTGACCCACTCAACTTTTTGTATGCAATGTTACTACCTGGCTCAAATTCATCATCACCGCTTGTCTAGTTGGCACTTTTGACAAATATAGTGCACCATGTGTACCTGACCCACTGAAATAGCATCCTATGTCGATATTTCACATTGTAATATGAAAAACATAAAAGTGAACCTGGTTTAGTGAAGTTTGTAAGGCAAGTTCAAATAAAAATAAAAACCCAACCCTTGAGAAGCCACAAAAGGTACAAACTTGAAAACCTTAATTCCTAAGACCCTTAACACAAGGTAAATAAAATTGTCCAACAAGACATAGCAAAATCAAGATCGCATGTTGACATTAGTTATAAGGTTTGGATAAGTAGATAAACAAAACCCAATTAACCAATAATAATCACAACATATGAAATCTAAATATATTTGACACTAAATTTAGAGATTCTTATGAGACCATGAACATACTAGAAAATTAAGGGTTTTGATGGGGAATAAGGGAAAGAGAAAGAGATGGATTTTTCTCTTTATTATCTTCTTCCCCTTTTTTTTAGGTGCAAAATAAGGATGTTTCTCTTCACTAAGAAATTACCACATCTGAGTTACACATTTGGGAAATAGTTTTTCCTTTGTAGAAATAGTTATCTCACATTTATACGTTTTATGGTATCTGTTTACACCTTGTGTTAATGGCTTTAGGAATTAAGGTTTTCAAGTTTGTACCGTTTGTGACTTTTTTAAAGGTTGGGGTTGTGACTTCTTCAAGGGCTAGGGTTTTATTTTTGTTTGAACTGGCCGTATGAATTTGACTCAACTAGGGTTAACTTTTTTTACATTATAATGTGAAATATCAACATGGATTTTGTTTCGGTAGGCCAAGTACACGTAGCTTACCATAATTCATCAAAGGTGCCAACTAGACAGATGGTGATAATGGAGTTTGACCAAGTGTGTTTTTGCTTTATAAAACAAACATCAAGCTGAAGTCTTTCAAAATTTATAAATATGTACTAATAAGTCCCATTCAACTTTAGTTACAATCACCACATAGGTAAGCATACTCGTCGAAGTATCATGAAAGTAACCTATTCCTTAGGGATCATTAGCATCTATCATACTTACTTTTCATCTATTATCTAAGCAAAAAAGAAGAAGAAGCAAAAAAAATTAGAAGAACATTATGAACAGCAAAAAGCTAAGCTAAGGTTAAGACTAAATGTATATACGTTTTCAAGGTAAAGTTATAAAATAGGTTTTCTTAATGCAAGAATGAGCTTAGGGTTTACTTCACTAAGTCGTTATCATGTAATTTCTTAACAAACTCAAAGAGTTGTTAGTTGTGGTATACTTGTACCATCGGATTCAATAAGGCAAGCTAAAGCCTCTCAAGGTTAGAAACTCTAAATCTAGATTAAACCAATAGAATCTCTTCATAAGCTATTAGTAACCTAGATCCATATAAAGTTTAAGAATCCTTTGATTTAAAACTATTTTAATGCAGTCAAAATCAAGTGATGGAAAGTCTTACTATTCTTATTCTAGGTGATTATGGGCAACTTCAATAGTATCATATTTCTATTCAAAAAAACGATCTCTTAATCTATCAGTTGAAATCAGACATAAATCTACATGGTGTACTCACATAAACTCACTAGTTAGAGTTCGGACTATTAATTAAATACCTAGTCAATGTTTAATTAAAAATGCATCAAAATTGTAAACTCTTGAAATTTCAGTTAATTTTAAGTTTAATCGTAGAATTAAAAGTCAATCGGAAGCCCTAAAGGTCAACATAAGACTAGTACAAACCCTAGAATTTAGATCCGGCATTCCATAGTTTTTAGCCCCAGAAAATGAAGTTGAAATAATTGGTGATAATAGTTCGTAATAATATGAGGAAATGTAAAAATATCAGAGTCGCAAATTTCAAGTGTCCTTCGTACCCGATCGGGATTAGTTCTCGAAAAGCGTGCTCCGGAGCTTGGAATAGTAAAAATATTCTGATAACACCGTTAAGACCAATTTAATGCAAGGATTTCAAAAATATCAATTTCATAATTTTTGGTAACTAAAAATAACATATATCACAATTATACCTGTATTTTCTTACTACCGATATTTTACTAGTCATATCTACTTTACATTACACTATTCATTACTATTTTACACCATTCATTTATCTCTACTTTTTCTAATCCTAATCTTACACTCTATACACCTATTATCTTTACTTTTTATCTTTCCCATAACTTTATATTACATCTATATATATATATTACTTTTAATACAAAAATACAAAAAATATTATCTCTCCCCCTCTCTTCTTCCAAGCACACCCCCCCCCCCCCCCCTTTTTCACTCTCTCTCTTATTTCTTTTTCAATTTTTTAATTAAATACTCAAAATTCACTCATCATTTTCCTATAAATACCCCCTCCTTTTCACTTCATTCACACATCTACTACCCACAAAATTACTCTCCAAAATTCTCTCTAAGTTTCCTCTCAAACCACTCCCAAAATTTCTTCTCAAAACTCTCTTCTACTACAAACACTACTATCATTCTCACTTTAGGTAAGAAATCTCCTAAAATTCTCTTACCATGTCATGTAACTTTACATGACTATGATGTGAGTTTCCTCAACTTAATATTATGGAAGCTACACTATATTCATGAATTGTTCTTGTTCATGAATATGTATTTATATATTTATATATTTTATGTCGTTATTTTATTTTGCTCATATTATTGTTGATATTATGTTAACCTCTCATATATGTTTAACTAAATATAATTATGTATTTATATATAATCTTTAGAGCATATAAGCTCATTGTTATTTATTTATTTTCAAGTTATGCAATTTATTTACTTATTTCATGTTGTTTTAAGACTAGTCTCTGGTCTTAGACTTGTCCTCATCAAGTTAAAACAATCTTTTCTTTCTTTTCTTTATTTCTTTTGGGACCAGCCTATTCTTAGTTTCGGGATACCTTGGTGAAGCTAAGGTTCCCAATACTTGGCATTTCTATTAACTTGCTTATTTTATTACTTATTATATCTTTCTTATTTTTAATAATTTCATGATTTCATATTCATGATCATGCATGAACATATTGATTTTTGTCTCAACAAGATAAAGAAGGAAATGTTTTCTTAAATAGAAGTTTTTTCCAAAATAAATGTTGTCATGAAAAAACAATTTTTCATAAAAACTTAGAAATCTATCTTAACAAATCTTTTCTAAAAATCTAGAAGAGTTCATCATAAATTTTAGTAACCAAAGAACATAGGAAATTTTTAGACAATACATATATACACTTTACAAAGTCATAAAATGGACAAGTATTCTTTAAAATTAAAATTTCAAATTCTTGTTTAAACAAAAGTTTTACTAAACTTCATTTTTCCACCAATACTTTGGAATATAAAGAAATAGGCTAGTTTGACAAAACCAAGAAAATTTCTTTCATAAGAATAGAATGATCTTAAGGAATAAATTAATGGACAACTTAGGAAATCATTTTTTTAAATGAAATAAACTTTAGGAAAGGTTAAGAAAATATAGAGTTTGATAGATTTTAATTACTTTCAAAAATATTTAAAAACTACCCTCCCAATCCCAGAAATTAAGCTTTAAAAAACTTACAAAAGCAAAAATCATTCTTTTGAGAAAAAAAAAAAACACTAAGGAAATGGAATTAAAAAGGAGAAAATACTCATTTAAAATAACTTAAGAAATTTTCTAACAAGCTAAGTAGAAATTTTCAAAAGTTTTTTTTCTAAATTTTTAGAAGACTTTGTTTTTACAAAAATTCATGGTTGAGACAACTTCATTAAATTCATGCATTTGATATGAGTCAATATATATATATATATATATATACATTTTTAAAAGGTCTTTCCAACCATTATAGTATCTATATCTTTGATACAAGTATTTGTAAGATGAAGAAAAGTTTATAAAATTAAGTTTTGCAAAATTCGTGGTGGATATGATCGCCACTATTTAGGAGCTCAAATGACTTAGTTTGATCAAAATAGTTTTAGAAATGGATAGATATTTTTGAATAGGTAGAAAACGATATATTATATGCACAATTCCGAGTTAAAATGACTAAGTTACGGTTGTTTTAAGTTGGAATTGCCTTTTTTGACGATCTTACGACATAGTTTTGATAAGACAATAGAATCAACAAGAAATACTCATTATGGGTATTCTGCTTGATTAGGTGATCTCGAGGAAGAGTATCCATACCCAGAGGATTACTTTGATTATTAGATTAACCGATCGACTCATCCATAAGAGAGAAGTATCGACATGGCCGAGTGAGTCTACTCCCCTTATTTTCATGCTTATGTTTGTGCTTGTAAATTTAGTTGCATTAGACTTATGGAAATATAAAATTGAAGATGTATGATAACGTGTTGAAAGAATATTAAGTATATCAAAGTATGAAACGCTTGTAATAAATTGTATGCTTATTATCACGTTGAAGTGTTTGAAATTGGTTATCACTTGTAAGAAATTAAAATATAACGGCTAGGCTTTAAATAAAAGTTGATGCATGCACTTCATATGTTAAGTCACATTACATTTGCTATTATACAATTGGTGGGACAAGTGTATGATAGTGGTGGTAGGCATAGCCGGTATATTATGTATGTAGCGAGTAGGAGCAAGTAAAAACTATATAAATTGATGGCTAGAACGAGTCGGTAATAACTACATGTTTTTTATGGCGTATGGGAGCCAGTAAGATCTATAAAAAATGGTTTTTAAAAGAAGTAGTGGCTGTAATGGGCCAGAAAATTTAACCCTAAATGAAGGGCGTAATTCATTCAACATATGATTCCCGGAAAATCATATGTCTTGTATGCTCATGTGCTTGTTGCATCCCATTTGCTTGTTTAATAAACTTGGTTGATAATTTGTTTCAAGTATGAATTTTTGGATTATACTCACTAAGCCCGTAAGGTTACGCCCCTATAAATATTTTTATTCATAGGAGTACCTGTTTTTGTATCGGATGTCTCCTCTTATCCGCATAAGTTTTCTTTTGGAAGCTTTTGAAGGAAATCTACTTAAAGGGTTAGATTAGAATTCCTTTAAAATATTTTGATGTAGTATTTAAATTATTGTAAGGACAATTAGTTATTTCGATCTTTGGATATTTAGCGAGGGTATGCCCCTAAGAATCATGTAATAAACCATTTAATTATTAATATTATGATCTATTTTCTTTTTAGATTCTTGTATGTTCATTATTACTTCCTTCGACCACACTTCCTAAAAGCGTCTCCTATTACCGTGTTGGACGCCTTACATGTAATACCGAGACTTTCGCATGACTAAGGTATCATTATTAAGTCTTGATATTATATGTGGTGGACTGCCACGTTTAGGGTACCATTCGGGCGTGACAGAAATCACATGAAACAAGTCTTGGATTCACAAAACCCTAAATTAAAATGACTATTTCTTCAGATATGAATATTAAACACAAATTCAGAAATAATATCTAATAAAGATATATATTGCTGATTAATCACAAGGTCTTACAAAAACAAAATGTTGGGTTAAATGAAATTACCTAGAAAACTTAAATCTCTAGCAAGAAGAAAGGTTTCTCTCACTAAAAATTCCCTTTCGACTCTATACTATATTAAGAATTTGTTACTTATGGTACAATACGTTTTACAATGCCTTTGAGTGTTTATTATGGATAATTGGCATAGAGAACCATGAAGATTTTATTCGCTAACATGGCAGATTCTTTTTACTGGATTTTGTCCATATCTCTTGCACTTTACTTTAAGACAACAAATGCATGAAAGCAAGGACAAGGTGACTTTCTGCAACTTGAATTGTGGGCTTGAAGAATGACCGTGTTATAGTTTGTGTCTTTCCATGAAAAGCATGATTCATGTTCAATTTGTACCATGGTCAGAACCATACGTCTTTGGGCACAATTTAGGCTATACTCTTAAATTACAAGGTGGTTCCCTCATTGCAAATGCAGTGTAGATCGAAGGTGCAATTAAAGGCACGATTTGGACTTTTGCCTTGTCTTCTTACCTCGGTTAGGATCTTTAAGTCGCAGTTGGAATGTCTTTAAACATTCCTATTGTTTCGCTCTAATCTTGATTTAAATCACTTTATTTCTTCTTTTTATGATCTTTGGAGCTGAAAAATAATATTTTTAAATAACATCACAAAATCATAGGGATTTATCTAAAATTAGATTAGATAAAGCATAAATTCCTATGGATTGAATAGAGTGAAAATAACTTATCAGAGTTAATCTGGATAGTAACTTTGCACACGAAACATTGAGCGAGGAAGTAAATTGACTAAATGAAAATTGAGGTAGTTAATTGAATATTTACGTAAAGTTTAGATAGCAATTGTAACATTAGCCCTTTTTTTCTTTAATTTGTGACTCGCCTACAACCTAGCTACCAACTAGATTGGCCGATGAGTTATGACCCATACAACTAGTTCAAGCCAACGGGTCTGACTCATTAGTGTTGGGCCGAACCAGGTTTAAGTCCGACCTGACCCATGCCTAAGTCCATCGACCATGATGCATATTAGTGCTGATTTATAATATATCAAAACCTACCATCTGATTCTCAAAAAAGAAAATGTGTGTAAGGAAAAGAGAAGTATTTCTAAATAATATAAGTATTACAAAAAAGACAAGATGAACCCTCTAATTGATTTGTTTATGTAATAGAGAAGTCTGTATTTTATTAATTCACTAGAAATAAAAGTACTTGTCTTATTACTTGTACTTAGTTGCAGAGACGAACACTATAAAAAAATTGCAAATAAAGAAAGGAAATATTTACGGCTTATAAGTTCCATCAATGCAGCGAGAACAAATAAATAATTTTTTAATTCTCTATTTATTTATTAATTAACCTAGTATTTAATAGCTTGTTTTGTAGTAGTGGTTACTCTATAAAGTGTCTCTAGTACTAAACAAAACACTATTCTCCGTTAGATAACTCTTATAATTTTATTCTATAAATTGATAGTACATGAATCTTTAAATTGGGCGAAATAATTCCTTTTTTTTTCAATTACAGATAGGGTAAATTACATAAAAACATATTAACGTTTGGAGGTAAAGTTATTTAAGGTATCAACGTTTCAAGCAGTTAAAAAGATGAATCAATGTTTGAAGATTAATTCATATAAGTTATCAACGTTTTGCAAAATGAGTTACATAAGATATTAATGTTTACCATTAACAAAAATTAAGAAAATTTAATTGAAAATTAATTCAAACTTTGATACCTTAAATGAACTTTATAAAACGTTGATACATCATTTGATTCACTTTACAAAATATTGATTTTTTTTAACCACTTGAAATGTTGACATCTTAAATGAACTCATCCTCAAACATTAATACCTTCTACCTTAATTTACCCATTATAAATACGTGACCTGTATTTTAATGCTTTTACAAAAATAACATATGTGTGTGTGTGTGTTTTTTTTTTTTAACAATTAATTAACTTGCAACTACATCCATTATGTTCCATCTAATATCTATTGAATAGAACACATGGCAAGCAAGAGTGATACATTGTAGTAAAAAAAAAAAAAACACAAATTAACAAATGTTCCTTCCCTATACTTCTCTAAAGTTCAAGGAAAAAACAATTTTCATAGAAAAACTCCTAATCAAGGAACCTTAACCTTAACACTCTCAATCTTAAATTTCATTAAAATAGTAATTACGATGGTGATCGATTTTTCAAGAGCTATTGCTGAGGAGCAATCCATTATAGGATTAAAGGATTTTAATCTCTAAAAGATCATGTACAAAATCAAAAGCTTTGTAGGAGGAAGACTGAGAAGAATTGGGTGGGGGATGGAGGGGTAGGTGATGTGTAGAGAGAGAAAGTTGTAGTGTTTAGTAAGAGAAGTCAGTGTTGTGTGGAGAAAAACAGAGGTTAGAGAGAGATTTTTGGAGTGGAAGCACGTGTGGCAGAGTGTGAAATGAAGAATGGAGATGATAGAGAGCCATGTTTTAGAGACGGATTTTAATTTAATGATTTTTGAGAAGGTAGAGGAGAATCTGTGTGAGGAGATCTTTGCTGTTAAGATCATCTTGATGGAATTAAATTAGGATTGGAATTCAAATTGGAATAGGATTAAAACTAGGATGGCATATTTTATATTTAGGATATTCTGTATTTATGTTGGTTTTAGTTGAAGGGTGAGGGAAAAGGGGTTAAGAGAAGAAAGGGAATGGGAAAGTAAAATGCATTCATGAGTTAGCATTGGATGGAGTATAATGTTGATGATAGTGGAAGAATGAGATTTTTGTTGCTATTGATCCAACATATTTATCGTACACAAGCAATACCAATAGCATGATTGAGTTACATTTGTTAATTTGTGTTTTTTCTTTTCTATTGTACATATATCACATGTGCTTGCCACGTGTTCTATTTAACAGGGTATTGGACAGAACATGAGGGATGTAATTACAGGTCAGTTAATTATCTAAAAAAAAAAAAAGCAATGGTCATGTTTTTGTAAAAGCTCCAAAGCATAAGTCACTTACTTGTAATTAACCCCTTTTTTAATTAAATTAAACTAACACTTCTTTTTAATGAGCATTAACATGTTTACTACCCTATGACCATACTCAGCATCGGCATTGGAATCCAGTTCCACACTTGTATCACTAACACCATTATCACCATCTAAAAAAGAAAAAAGAACCTTAACTATTAAATTTGTTAATACTAGTCAAACATAATCTAAAGATGCTTATAAAAAAGAAAGGTGTTGAAACCCAATTAAGCTTACGACTTGATTTGTGAGAAAAAGAAGCAAATATAGATATTATTGTTTTTTTTTTACCATTAATTATATTATCCACTTTATTTGGTGAGAATAGCTCGAAGTAAAGAGTTTAAAATAAAAAGATATATATTAATATAAATCGATCTTACTTAAAAAAGCCATTAGAGATTAATATTTTGGTTGGTATAATTGTAAAAGTCATTACTCATGCTAAGTTCACATGTTGATTTATCTTTACTTATTAGTAAATTTGAAATTGTAAAAGCTAATAATTGTAAAGCACCTAAGATATTAGTTGTGCTCCAAAATTGCTTGTTATAGCTTAGTTAAAAAGATATAAATTGTTGATTGTTATATACATTAGAATACATGTGATGTTCATCTCATGTGTGCTTGTATTATTGTGTACTAGGTTTCAACTCATTCTTTTCTTTTTAAGGTGATAAAGGATTTAACTTTGATGTTTATGTGTATCTTAGGTATAGCACAAATCAGTACGAGCTTGTTGACGAGTAGAGTGGCTAGGGTTACTGGATTATATACACTCTTTAATAAAAGTAGTTTATCTTTTCAAATTTGCATTTCTTTTAATGGCTTAATTTTGTGTTCATGGTTTGTATAATCTCTTTTTAGATACCTAATGTTGCTAATTATCTATCTTTTGTACTTTTACTTATTCTGCTACAAAATTAAATGTTTTCAAACCTTAAATGAATGATTACAAAATCTAAAATTGGTTAGCAACAATCATGATAAACACTAAATTAAAAGTAGTCTTTACGTATAATGCCAAGTTGTTATGCGTGGTGAAACTATAAATACGTTGACCCTATTTGAGGTGTGACATGTATAACTAGTATAATAGGGACCTTGGTTTTGAATGTAAATATGGGTTTCGGTGTTTATGTTAGGACTGGGATGAATATATTATATGGAATAATTATGTCTTCTTAGTGATATGATTTTGATATAAAATATGCTATAGGCCTTGAGAAGTTTAAGTAACATGTACCATGTTTGTTAAAGATTACTTTGAAATTACATCTACTTTGCTATTGGTGAACAAAATTGAGTTTAGTTTATTGATTTGAGAAAACTTGTAGATTTAAATTAAAAATAAAAATTACATTATATTGTGCATATTTATGCTATTTTGACTATTTATAATGTTAATGACATAATGCCTGATTATGTTATATATATTGTCACACCTCGAAGGGTATTCTAAACGTGGTAGTCTGTTGTACACAATACTAAAGCTTAAGAATGACTATTAGTCACGCAAAGGCTTTTATATCATGTATAAGGCGTACATCACAACCAAGAGAATGCATCAGAGTAGCACAATTTACATTGATAATGATTAAGTAATAAGGCAAGGAGAATTCTTATCATAAAACATAAACATGGTAGATTACAATTCTTACGGGCATATCCCTCTATTGTCTTTAAGTCAATATAAAAACACTTCTTAAAAATTTCCAAATACTAACATAGCGTACATTACATATAAGGATTCTTACAAAGTAGCTTCATCCTATACTCCCACTGCCTTCATAAAAGTTTAACATCCTTCCATGACTTCCTTAATGTCATGATCTTCATTAGAGCTACGGGTATACCTGTTTCAACAAAATCTATGGGGATGTAAGCTTACAACTAGCTTAGTGAAGTATTCTTTTTTATTCGCACCATGATTTTAAACAAGTTCATTTAAATTTTCACGCATATGCTATGCATACAATGCAACAATCACGTGATTACACAAATATATATAGTTATCTAGAAACCATATATAGAAAAGATTTATCCCTCTGTATCAAAGGTCAAGGAATTATTGATAAAGATCCTCGATCTTTTACTGCTAGTCCCCACCCAAAGCGTTCGGTTGGCTCGGCTCCGAACTTAGAGTCCTACTCCCCGAGCGATTTGGATCTCTAGGAAAGAACATGGTTCGTGTCCCAACACGATAACAACCGATCCAACTCTACGCGTAGGGAGCAGCCTTTCGAAAGAAATATGACTCGATGGATACTATGCGTAAGCGTTTTATTTTTCTTAAGCCAAACCCTATTAAGGTTTATTGTGGGGCAATCAATTAATTTAGTAAACAATAAGCAGTCATACAAGTAAGTAAACAAAATACTTAAATAAACAATTTGAAGTTGCGATATTCTTACTTCTCATTTCATCACATAGGCATAGAATCATAAACACACACACACACACACACACACATATATATATCCCAAAATTCCCCATACACATCCATTTTTATCTTCTCTTAGCATACTAATACCACTACTTTACAAGCACAAGCAAGTAATGAAATTAAGAGGAATAACTTACTTGTCCATTTCGCAATCTTCTTAGTCATAGTAATCTTCAAGAAGGAAAATCTCGTATTCCGCATCACCTAGATAAAAGAAATACCCGGGATGAGTATTTCGTAGAAATTCTACTTAAATTTTCTAATTCTATTTCACTATGTTCGTAAAAAATCGCGATGAAATTCAAATTTAAAATAGCCATAACTTGCTCATTTTAACTCAGAATTTTGTGTATAATATATCATTTTCTACCTATTCAAAAATATCTATCCATTTCTAATGTTAATTTTGTCATATAAGGTCTTTTAGGTTCCGAAACCATAGGGTACAAATTCATCACAAAATTTGTAGTTCTCAAAACATAAATTGACAAACTTTTCCTTATCCAAAAATACTTGTACAAAAAAATGTAGATAGTAGTATAGTTGAAAAAGATCTTTTGAATATTTATATAGACTCATTTGTATGCAAGATTATAATGGTATTATCTCAACGATTATATTTCATAAAAATATCTTGCAGTGTTGAAGACTTGTATCTTAACAATTTCTCTCCTAAGAATTTCATAATTTCTTGAGTTATTACAAGTATATTTTTGTTTTCTAATTTCTTTTCTAAAATAAATTTTCTCTTAGTTTTGTTCTTTTACAAATTTTACTTTTAGTGATAAAAGAATGAAGTTTTTGAGAGTTTTATAAAGTTGTTGCTAACTTATAATAATTTGAGTTATGTATATTTTTTTTAAAGAAATGACTTTGATAAATGTAGACACCCAATTTTTGCCCAATTAATTAAGGCTTAAAATTTAATTAAATTCATTTTTCCAAAAGCCTTAAGTATTGATGAATTGGCTATGTGATCAAGGCACAGGCCAAATGGCCTGTTGGTTAAACACATTGACCCAAACACACATTCAAGCTCAAGGACACAAGTTCAAACCCTAGCAAAGTCAAATTTTTACCTTTTTTTCATTTTTGTCTTTTCATTTTCCTCAAATGTGACTTTTGCCTTACTTTGCATCGGTTTCTAACTGACAAAACAACATTGATTGTCAAAATTGATGATGGAATTGTAAAGTGGTTATAGAACATGAAAGATTAGTGCAAAAACAACCCAAAAGTCACAAAATTTCGTATAAAAAAAAATTGGAAAAAATGCAATTTGTGCATTCAATTGCATTCAATTGAGGAGTTACAAGAATTGGAAAGATTGGACAATTAATCTACATACATTGGATGAACCTGACATGGAATATGAAACAATCATCAATTCATCAGTTTCAAACAATTTAATCATGGATTTTCTAATTAAATTCGTGGAAAAATCAAAGGGCGAAAATCGATTCATTTTGAAACTGTTCGAAACTGAAAATTGAGCTTGCAACCTATAAATAGGAGGTCCTAGGAGCAAAGGCATAAGTCAATTTGAAGAAAACAATACACAACCATATCAATCAATTCGAAACTTTCGAATTTGGGACAAAAAATTCGAATTTTTCAAATTCGAGGTGATTGAATCAAATTTGATTGAAATTGAGTGTTTTAACAATGTTAGAAACTTGATTTGGATGTTTTAGTGTGCTTGGATTTGATCAAATTGATCGGATTTCTCTTTGAAATTTTTTTTTTTTTTTGTTCTTCAATGCCGCCGTACAACCACCACCGGAGCTGCCCTTTGCCGCCGTTCTGAGTGAACGCCACCACCACCAAAGGACGCGCCGTCGCAGCAGGAGTCGGGCCGACAAGCTTCCAGTCGCCGAGGACCACTGGAGCCGCTGGAATCCGCCCCAAAAGTCGCGTCATCGTCTTCTTCACCCGCCGGAGCTCCGAGATCCGACCCGAAGATCCGAATCCAACCCGGTCGGTCATCGGTCAACGGTTGTCGGTCATCGGTCAACTCTAATCAGACGGTCCAGATTTCATCAGGCAGATCAGACGGTCCAGATTTGATCAAGCGATCAGACGGTCCAGATTTGATCAAGCGATCAGACGGCTCAGATTTGATCAAGCAGATCAGACGGCCCAGATTCAATCAAGCGATCAGACGGCCCAGATTTCATCAAGCGATCAGACGGCCCAGATTTCATCAAGCGATCAGACGGCCTAGATCGAGTCAACAAGATCAGACGATCCAGATCAGTCAGCGAGATCGACGCTCCAGATCTCGTCCGCTTCATCCGACAGTCCAGGTTAATCCGCATTATTTTATTAATAGTTTATTATATAATTAATTTCAGAAAATAATAAAAAATAGCAAAAAATAGTAAAAAATTTATAAAAATTCATAAAAAAATTCAGAAAAATTCAGAAAAATACAAAAAAATCAAAATATTTATTTTTTATATAAATTTATTTTTTTTGATATTTTTGATATTTTTTGAATATTTTTAATATGTATTTATACACAAATTGCCTTAGAAATGCATATTTAATGCATGAAAAATATTTTTAATATATTATTCTGGATATGTTGTGAATTATGTGATGATTTTTAAAAAATAAAAATAAAAAAAATAATGATAAAAATAGATAAAAATGACAAAATTGGATTTTTCAAAACCAAAATTTTTTAGAAAAAAAAATAAAATAATAAAAAATGATTTTTGGACTTAGAAAAATTATATTTTCATAAACTAAAAAAAAAAAAAACAATTGATTAGATCATAGGGTCATCAAAAATGATTTTCATAAAAAATATAAAATTTAATGAACTTAAATTGAGAATAGTTCAAAAATTAAAATTGATCAACAAATTAAAATTTTTTTTTAAAAGAACTACGTTTTGTCTAATCTCGATTAGCGAGTACGTAGGCACCTGCGGGGCGACATAAAAAATGAAATTTTTTTTTGTTTTTTAATATTGTGAATAAATATTTTGTAAATATAATATGTTTTTGTTGATATTCATATTCTAAAAAAAAAAATGAATAAAAGCACATAAAAATAAAAAAATGAATAATGTGATTTGTGAATATTGTTTCATAATGTATTATTTGAGTTTTTGAGCATGAAAAGGATAAATTATAAATTTAAAATTCCAAAAGTGGTAACCAATTTGGTTTTAATAGGTTAGCCCCCGAATCCATGATATCTGGTTTTAAAAGTTGATTTTTTTTAAATCAAATTTTCGCAGACTAGTAGCTAAGTTAGGATCAACCGACCCATTGATCCTAGCTCTTTATTTTTTTCCCGATTTATATCGGGTGGCGACTCTAAATTTTTTTTTAAAATTTCTTTTAACCCCTAGTCGAGGATTCATGTTAAATGGGTTCGGGTTTAATGTGAATCGGGTTAGGAGAAATGAACCAGATAAGATGAGTGGAAAAAATCCAAGCTCGACAATAAACAATTCTTTTTATATTTTCATGTTCCAACTTTTTTAAAAATAAAATTTATTTTTAAAACTTGATTTTTAATTCTTTGACCAATTTTATTTGGAAGGAAATCATGTCTTAATATTTTTTTAAGTTTTTTATAATATCTATTGTTTTTGAAACCTCTATTGTTTATATTCTTTTATTTCTTTGAAAATGAGTTTATCATTTAAAAACCTTGACAAACTTTTATTTTTCTAAGTGAGTTTATAATTTAGTGAGTTGATTTTTATTTCAACTTATAAAACTTAATTTAGTTATTACTTTTGTTAAAAATTCCTACAAGTAAGCTTTTTGAGAAAAGTTTATTTATCATATAATTCTTATTACTGAGTTTTAATAAACTTTATGTGACTTATCATAATAAAAGAAAATGTTTATTTTTTTAGTTAACCTCTTTGAGAAATCATCTTTATTATTATCTAGGAAAAATCTTAGTGAGTTTGAAAAGAAGGTGAAAAAATTTTTTTTTCCTATGGATGTGATACAAGGTCTTGATTTTGTGACAAATATATATATATATAATATATATATGTAAGAAAGGTTGGTTTCCTTTTCTTTATTAAAGAAAATTCTACTTTAGATTTTTGTTGAGATAATATCATTATGGTTATGCATGTACATGAGCATCTAAAATAATAAGAAAATGAGAAAGATACCAAAAGCAAATAATAATAAGCAAAATAATAAAAATATCAAGTATTAAAAACTTAGCTTCATCAAGGCAACCCAGTCAAGTATTGAGAACCTTAGCTTCATCAAGGCATTCCGGAACTAAGAATAGACTAGTCCCAAAAAGAATAAAGAAAAGAAAATATTATTTTGACTTAATATGGACAAGTCTAAGACTAGAAAAACTAGTCTCAAAATAGCATGAAAAAAATAAATTGCAAAGCATGAAAATAAATAAATAACAAGTGAGCTTATATACTCTAAAGATTATATATAAATACATAAATATATTTAGTTAGTTCTGAATAAGAAGTTAGCATAAAAACAACAATAATATGAACAAAGTATAATAACAACATAAAAATATAGAAATGGATGTTTATGAACAAGAACAATACATGAACATAGCGTAGCTTCCATAACATTAAGTTTAGAAAACTCACACCATGGTCATGTAAAGTTACATGACATGGTAGTAAAGATATGAAAATGATTTTTACCTAAATAGAAGTTGAGAGTATTATGAGTAAATGGGTTTTGTGTATGAAGAAGAAGAAGAAAAAAACTTGGGAGTGTTTTGGGAGAGTAATGGGGAGAGTATTTGAGAGGAGATTTTGAGAGAGTTTTGGTAATAAAATAAGTTGTGTGAAAGAATGAAGAAGTGAAGGGGTATTTATAGAGTTTTTAAGTGAAAATTAGATGTAATTAAATAAATTGAAAAAGAAAATAATTGGAGAGTGAAGAGAGAGAGGGGTGGATAGAAACTTAGAGGGAAGAGAGAGAAAAGTGATTAAAAATTAATTTTAGAAGAAAAGTATAAGAGAAGTTTAGTAATATGTGATGTAGAATTTTTATAGGAAAAAAAATTATAAGGAATATGTATGTATGTTGTAAGAATAGGTAGTAGAAAAAGTAGAAATAGATGAATAGTAGAAAAAGTACTATGAATAGTAGACTAGACAATTAAAATACCGGTAGTAATAAAAATACGCGTATAAATGCGATATCTGTAATTTTTAGTTATCAAAAAATTCTAAAACCGATACTTTTAGAAACCTTATATTTTTATGAGTCTATTGATATTGATGGAATATTTTTTCCATCCGGTGTACTAGCATGATTTTCAAAAACTGATCCCGTTCGGATCCGAAGGACACTAGAAATTTGCGAATCTAATACTTTTAAGCTTCTCTATATTATTACGAACTATTATCAACAATTATTTCCGTTCCATTGTTTAGGGTTTAAAAGCGCGGCATTGCCGGATCTTAAATACTAGGGTTTGTTTTAAACTTTGTTGACTTTTAGGGTTCCGGTTTAACTTCCAGCTTGTTGATTTTATTCGTATGATTATAAAATTTTGGGGTTTTTTCCGTATCATATTTTTAGCTCAACATCTATAGTTTATTTCATTTTATTTGTGATTATTTAATATTTTTCAGTTATCGGGATCGTTTAACCGAGTCTAGGTTATGGGTTGACTCAGTTTCACTTTTAGTGAAGATTGAAAATTTTTATTCTAAAATTCACCGAAGATTTATGGTCGTAGTATATTGTTGTCAAGCGTTATTTGAATATATCATCTTGGTTTGTGTGTTAGGAATTAGATAGATGATTTAGTTGGTGTACGGATGTTGAATCAATCGGTTGTTGGATTTTCTATTTTGTTTTGAGGGTTCTCTTCTTGTTAAGGTTAAGGATTTTCGTATTGGTCTTATTTAGAATTTGGTTTTAACTTGGGTCAATTTTCACGGTTTCGATTTTTAGTTTCTAACTTCTATGATTATTTTCTAAGAATTATGAAAATTTTAAGGGTTCACATATATGGTATAAATTACTCCTCTTGCATGAAAGTTAATTTTACTATATAGCTAGAAATTTCACTTCATTATGTAACATGGGTGATAAAAAAAGACAAAAAGGAATAACATGTATAGAACATAAATATGGTAAAATTTTAAAGACAAACCACATATAAATCAAACATATGTCATGTTTAATGGCTTATGTTCTTGAAATAATTATGACACAAATGTATACTTTTGATTTAAAAATGGAAAATAGGGGAAATTGATGATTCTAATGAGATGAATCAAGTAATAATACAATAGTAAGGTTATGAAAAAGATAAATAAGCTTTATTGAAATTCTAAACATTTAATATCGACAATTTGAGTACAAGTATGTAGTGATTGCATGTTAGTTGCTATGATAGAAACTTAAAAATTGCACAAATACTTAAACTTGGCTAATTAATTACATATTAGTTGCTGGTTGGTTATACAATCCAACAAGTGACATCCTTGAATTGTGCTCTAAGCTTAATCGCAACATCAAGACTATATGGTAGTGATAGGAATCGTGGTTCAGTTAAATCTACAACTCCAACTAGAGGTAGAAGATTGATGAATTTAGCTCAACAAAACTTTATGGATAAACTGAATGATGGTGAGTTAGAGTATTTATAGAGATATTTGATACACTTTGGTAATGAGCATGATCTATGCTTAAGTGTGAAGGAAAGATAAGATTTGAAGGAAAATCATCAATATTAAAGATCACTCTCGTGATGTAGCTTGTGATAAGAGATCACACCCTTCGTCACCTTCGTGATGGTGGCACTTATGAGTGTGTTGTCATCAAAGAAGAATTTAAGGCCACAAGGATCATGGCGCATAGCATGATTGTAACATGCCCCTCGACCTAGATTGCATGCTCGTGATCCATAGTGTGATCTGTTTTCAAATTTTTTTCTTGTTTCCTATTTTATATATTTTGATTTTTGTGTTCCATTATTACCCTTAACCGACTTGTAGGGAGCATATAAAATTCATTATATTAATAGAAGCTTACCTATCTATTGACATTGATTGTGATCAATTGCTTTTGTTAGCTTTCTTGGAATTGTTTCTAGAACCTTTTGAGTAATGTTGAGTTATTGTGAAGATTATTCTTTATTGTTTCTATTGATCATATATCATATCAATTGAATGAAACAACTAGTTCTATTCTTATATTGGTGCATTATATCTAAAGATATATCATTCATATCCTTTATTTTATTGTGTTTGATTAATGAAAACCCATAAAAGTCATAAAACATAAAAATTCTATAATTCTATTCTTCATACTCACTTAAGGCATTCCACTTTGTAATTTTGATATAGATTTTATCCATATCATCTTTGCATCAGAGCTTTGGTTCACCACATGATGAATTAAATGGTTAATTTTAGATTTACGGATTGACACGAGACAAATTGGTAAAATCCAATTGTCATATCATGTTGAATTTATTGTATGTGTGCTTTTAATAGAGATTACTTAGGGAAGAAGGTAAGCTAGGGTTTGCTTCTTGAGAGATAAGTTATTATCTATATTAGATTACTTAGGAAAAAGGAAAAGGATCTTAAATCACAACTTTTTGTTATTGCATATTGTTGATGTGTGATTATTGTCATGCCCCATAGAGATTACTTAGGGAAGAATGTAAGCTAGGATTTGCTTCTTGAGAAACAAGTTATTATCTATATTGGATTGCTTAGGGAAAAAGAAAAGGATCTTGAATCACAACTTTTTGTTATTGCATATTGTTGAGGTGTGATTGCTATCATACCTAAAGGATACCCTAAACATAACAGCTCACCATACACAGTATAAAAGCCTAGGAATAACTACCTTATTCACTCAAAGGTTTTCGTACAATGCACAAGGCATACTTTACAATAGAGAGAATGCGATGGAGTAGCACAATTTATGATATTAGCAATTAAATAGCAACATAAGAGAACTATATAACATTAGACTCAACAAAGTATATTACATTTCTTAGGGCCATACCCCGCTAATGTCCTCAAATAGGTTAGAGTATTACAATAAACCATAACAGTCTTGAAAATAATAACATATCACATGTTCAACATAAAGGGTTTTCAAAAGAAACTTCATCCTATGCTTCTAAATCTTTCATTAAGGCTCCAAAGGTCCACTAGTGATTACCATGATGTCTTGTTTCTCGAGTGAGCATCATGTATTCCTATTTCAAAAGATCTATAAGGGTGTAAGCTTACAACATGCTTAGTGAGATATTTCCCATCATCCACATAACAACCATAAACAAACAAGTTTGTCAGATAAAGCATATGTTATGTCATGCAACAACCACATTGACACATGTGTTTTATAATATACATAATAGGGTAAATTGTGTATATTTTGATAAATTATTACTAAAATTTGATACTTAACTTTAATTTTCCATTCTTGTAAGGTGAAATATGATAAAAAGAGCTTTTGGAGTAATGTTTATCAAGTTGTATCAAATTTGATTAAAATTGATGAAATGACCAAGACATGTGAAGAATAAGAACAATTACATCTAGCCATGCTTTAGCCATGTTTCTATAAGAAATTAGACTGAAATTGAAGAGTAAAGTCTAAGAGAAACATAACTAAATACGAAGAAGTCTTGTTCCCATTGTGATTCTCTGACGAATTTCAATTGAAGAATAAGTCAATGAGAAACATGAATGAATTGAAGAAGTTGTGTTACCATTGTGCTTCCATGAAGATTTGGGGAAACTGGAGAATCAAATCATGTTCTTATCGTGCTTCTTGTATACATATGAGAATTGAAGATAGAAAGAAGCACAAGATGATAGGGCATTCGTGTTTACCCTATGTAATTCTAGGTTTTCGAGTCAGTGAAGGTTAGCAAGAATCATAAGGTAATAGGTGCCATCATGTCCCAACCATGTTGTGGGAAAATTAAGGACGATGGATGCTTAATGAGAAGCATAGTTGGATAAGGCATGTCATCCACATGTTGCATTCCTTCCTTCTTGAGTGTGATAAATTCGACAGTTATAACTAATAGAGAGAATCACGACTAAATCGGGCATCTTATGTTTCCCTTTGTGCACTTTTCAAAGACTTGGTCAATTATAAAAAAAAAAAATCAAAGAAAATAAAGTCTTTCTGAAAGTTAGGGATATTCTCGACATTTACCAAGTATTTATATGTCTTTAAAGATTAGAAAAACAACACAACAAGATCATTAGTATTTTCTCTACATAAAAAACATAGATTTATGTCTTAAGAATAGAGCCTTCAAGAGAAGCAAAGCAACGAGTTAAGATAGTTTAAGATTCTTCAATTCAGATGCACTCCTTCCATTGTTGTACTGTTTTTCATAAATGTATGGTGTTCTTTATAGTAATGTAATGGAGGAGTAGGGGATTTTTGTCTAAACAAAAAAAGAACCTAAGATGTTACTATATGTTTTTTGCTTACTTGAGTTTAATGAATGTTATGTTCTTTTTTAGTCTGATTTGAGTTTTGTATTGTTCAAGAATTGTTATTTCCAGGATGTTGATTATATGATTGATTTCATGTTTGTGAATTGAGAAATTTAATATTTGAATAGATCCATCATAATTAGAAAGGCTTGTTTGAATTGCTAGACATAGGAATATAAGGGTCTTGCAAACCCCTAAATTTTTCGTAACTCTTAGAAATAATCCTATAATTAAAATACTGAATTGAAACCCTAAAAGCTGACCCAAGTTAAAACCAAACCCTAAACAATATCAAATATGAAATTTCATGGCCTTAAGAAAAAAAAAACCTTCAAAAGCAAAATAGAAATTCAGTACTCGTTTGACTCAAAACCCGAACGTGAAACAATTCATCTATTAATCCGTAACACATAAATCGAGATGGAATATCCAAATCATATTCAACAACAAAATTATAGAACCTTAAATCTTTCGGTTAATTTTGGAATTAAAAATCTAAATTAATACTAAAAGTCAAATTGAGTCATCACATAACCCTAGATTCAATTAAACAATCTTGAGAATTATTAAATACCGAATAAATCATCAAAAATAAAGTAAAACTTAAGTTTTGAACCAAAAATATAAAATATTCATAAATCCCAAAAATTATAATCTTGCGAATAAATCTTGAAGTTGGAATTAAAATCAGATCCCTAAAAGTTAACTAGGCCAACGACAAGCCCTAGTGAGATTAGATTCAGCAATTATGCGCTCTTAACCCCTAAAAAAAAGTCGCGATAATTTTCGATTAAAGTTTATAATAATATAAGGAAGCTTAAAATCATATTCATTAAAATTTAGTTTATTTCGGATCCGAACGGGATCATATACCAAAGACAATGTCCTAGTACACCGAATGGTAAAAATATTCCAATAACACTATTAGTCTAGTCTACTATTCATTATACTATTTACTATTCACTACTATTCATCTATTTCTACTTTTCCTTACTATCTACTCTTACTACCTATACATCTACTTTCTTACAATTTATATTTTCAATACTACTTTATATATTTCATATCTTACATATTATTACTTTTCATTACAAAAAATTACAAATTAATAAACTCTCTTCCTCTCTCCTTCCAAAACCGGCGGTACACTCCTCTCTCTCCTCTTAATTTTATTTCTTTTTTAATTTATTTTATTATATCAAAATTCCTTCCACCTTTATTTATAAATACCTCTTCTCTCGTTTACTTTTACACACTTTTATTTTACCATAACAAAACTCTATCAAAATCATTTCTCAACTTCTCTCTCTATTTTTCTATCTCAAAATTCTCTTCTAAACTCTCTTTTTTTTTTTTTTCCATAAAACTAACCAACCACATATTGCTACTAAAAACTTTATTTCTTCTTTAACACAACACATAACTTTAGGTAAAGATTCCTATATTCATCTCATGTCATGTACTTAATATGACCATATTGTGTATTTCTTGAACCCATGGGCAGTAAAGAAGCAACAATATATTCATGTTTTCTTATTCATGCCTAAACTTTCATTATGTTATATTTGTTATTATATTGCTATATTGATATTGTTATTATCGTTCCTAACCTAACTTTATATATTATGATGTATATGTATATCTATATTTCTTAGAGCCTAAATACTCACTAACCTAACCTCTTATTATTGCTTTTAATAGTATGTGTTTTCTTTTCTTTTTTTTTTTTATATTCTTTTTGGAACTAGTCTATTCTTAGTTCCAAGATACCTTGATAAAGCTAAAACTCCCAATATTTGACCTGGAAGCCTTGATGAAGCTAAGGCTCTCAATACTTGACCTTATTATTATACTTATTTGCTTCTTATATTTCTCTCTATCTTATCATGTGATATTTTTTCTTTTTCTTCTAAGTACATATTCATATTCATGCATGATCATATTGATTCTTGTCTCAACAAAATGAAGTGGTCATTTTCTAATAAGGAAAACAAGACTAAGCTCTCTTTAAAATAAATTTTATCACTTAATATATATTTTTCCATTAAAAGACTTGGAAATTGTTTTTAATAAATCCTTTTAAAAAACTTAGACAAGCTTATCATGATTTTTGAAAGTATCAACAAAGAGGATTTCTTCAAGAAGTAACTAAGTAAATAAATATTCTCTTTTTGAAATAAGTAACATAAGATTAAACTCTAATGTGACAATTCCTTGTTAATAAATTTTCATAAAAAACTTAATTATAAGGTTTTTAACCAACTTCATAATTAAACTAGGAACCAAACAATATTTCTAAGTCGAATTTAAGATCTACTTACTAAGTTAAAATCCACTTAGAAATAAAATCGATATACAACTTAAGGAACTAAGTTTTAAGAAGTAAAATCCATTTTTTTCTTTCATGGAATAAAGGAAATATAAATAATAATTTTATAGTGACTAGACACTCACTTATAACAAACTAAAGATTTTCAAATAAAGGTCCAGTATGGAAAAATTATGAATAATAAAGAAATATTGTAAGCATGAAGGTTTAGAAAGTCACTCACTAAATTTTTTATATGCTAAAACTTGAAACATCTTTTAACAACTTGGAATGTTTTTCCTCATAACCACATAAAGGTTCATATTTGGAAATAGCTAGTTAAAAGAGTTTAACATGAAAGTAAAAACATCATGGGTTCAAATTAAGTATGAAATCATGATTTTCTCTAATTAAGTTTCACACTTACAAAATCTTAAATTAAAATTTTGTTTAAAGAGTCCAAACTTGGAAAATTCTTTAAAAAGGAAATACATTTGGGTTTGTATATCACAAATAGGTAAAACCATGTTTTATAAAAATAAATTGTTGAAGATTATGAACAATACAAAACCTTTAAGGATTTTAAAAAATATATTGAATTATGACTTTCTTGTTACTAAGTCACAAATTTACAAAATAGCAAATTAATTACAAGTAAAAGAATGATCCTTTACAAAACTCTATCTTTCACAAAATTGTTTACAAACTTTATTTTGAGGCAACGTCACTAAAATCATGCATACAATATGAGTTTATGTATATATGTATATATATATATATATATTCAAAGGATTTTTCAATCATATAAATATGTATATTTTGCTTAAGGATTTTTGGATGAAGAAAAGTTTGAAAAATTGTGTTTTGAGGACTTGGAATTTTGCAATGATTCTATACCCTACCGTTTCCAAACCCAAATGACTTTTTATGATAAAAATAATGTTAGAAATAGATAAATCTTTTTGAATAGGTAGAAGACGACATATAATATACAAAATTCCGAGTCAAAATAAGCAAGTTATGGCAATCTTAAGTTGGGGTTTCATATAATCCAATTTTAACAAGAATCATAAAATAGAATTAGAAAGTTTGAGTAGAACTTCTGTGAAATCTCCCAAGTATTTCTTTTGCCTAGGCGATGGAGAATATGGCATTTCCCTTCCTAAGGACTACTACGGCTAAGAAGTTGCTATATGAACGAGTGAGTTTTCCTTTACGCTTTATGTATTCATGCATGTGCTTATAGAATAGAGCATTAGATATTAGGGAAAGATAAAAATTGATATGCATGCGGATTATTATAGGTACTATGTATGTGATTATTATGTGTGATAAATAAATAATAAGCATATCGAGGCTCAACTGGTTAATTAATATAAATTGCCTCCATGTATATTGTTGTGTGTGCAAATATTGATTGATTGCCTTAAATAGACTAACATCGAATTGGAAATTTCTTATAACTAAATTACTTATGCATATCACTTTGAATATCATCTTTGCATTTTACTACTACTCTTCAGCGTGGAACTGGAAAGGCAAGTTGTCAAGCTACATCTTGAGGAATTATAACGTTTGGAGAATATGACCTTATGGTGTAGTCGAGCTGGATCAATCGCTTTGGGTAAGGAAAACCCGATGACTAATAGTATGGTTGATTGAAACCCCAAGACGCACACACATTTCAAGAAGGTTGATGAAGACCCTTCAAAGCATTCCCTACCCCTCAATGGAGGGTAAATCCATTCTACATACAAAGCCGGATAGTCATATGTATTGTTTGATCATATGGTTGTTGCATTTCATATGCTCACTTAATTGACTTGTTTGATTGTTTTGTCTTGAGTACTTTGTGTAAGGAATATTTCACTAAGTTAGTTATGCCTATCCCCAAATAGATTTCTAATGTTGCAGGATCATAATTTTTGTACCCGAAACCACCCTGACCGTTCAGGTAGAACCTACTTTTTTAGGGAGCATTTGGAGAATTCTATTTTGAAGACTTTAGATTAGATTCCCTTCAAAAAAAATCTTTTAGTTTTAGTTATTTGTCTTAGTAAGAATATGTTATTATGGAGATTTATCAGGAGAATGCCCATAGAAGATGTAAGATCTTTTATTTTGATGAATCATAATAGCATTGCCTTAAATATTCCGCTGCCACTATTTAAAATGCATAACTCCACCGGTCTCCTTTTGTTGTGGACATATGCCTTGTATCAATATGAAAGCTTTTGACTAACTAAGGTAGTCATTCTCAAGTTTTAATATTATGTACGACAGGCTGTCACATTTAGGGTATCCGTTGGGGCATGAGTCATGACAGGTCTTCTGCATTAAAAATCAATTTTCGTAAAAGATTTAGAGTTCGATAAAGCAATCCTTGAATTGACTAATTAGAAGACATTCTAATGGGTAGATTTAAGAGATTAGGGATTAGTAATCTTGAAAGAGATATTATTCCATATTAGGAATCTTACAAATTAATTAGGCATGACTAATCATTAAATTATCTTTTGAAATTGGCTATAGTGATAATCTTATAGGGAAATTGTTGTTTAGATGAGTTGAAATAATATTGAATCCATATATCTTGGTTTTGATTTGTCTTAAGAGTATAAAAATAAGGATTAATTCATAATAATATTTGTATTAGATAATTTTTTAATATAGCTTAGGGTAGATAATAGAAGAAGAAATAATCACTTATAGTTTTTCGATCCTCATGGACAATCCTATTCTTATTGTCTATGTTATAATTGATAGGTGCACTTGCTATATATTGATTGAAAAGAAGGATTAAAATAGTGTTATATGATTAATCAATCAATTAATCACACATGGAACACACAAATATGTATGGTCATCCGGAAATCATACATAGAATGGATTTACGCCCTTCATGATAGGGGTTTGGGAATTCAAATTGAGGTTTTTTGCATTGTCTACTACTAGTCCCCAAGAACTTCCTCTTAGCCATCGACCGGCATAGCTTCTAACTAAGGATGTCCCGAACGACCACACTTTCCTCAAGAAGGAGTGGACCTAAGCCCGCGGCAGGATATCTTAGGTCTTTTGGCTCATTGCATAGGAGTAGTAGGCTTCAATATGTGGCTCGATGAATGCAATGTGTGACCAATTCTTTTTTCTTAAGCCAATGCTTATTAATGTTCATTAAGGGAGCAATCATACAGTTTAACAAGCACAAAGCAACCATACATATAAGTAATTAAAGGCTTTATGCTTAATATTCGCTTTATCACTCAAGCATAAAATCACATACATAGCCTCATGATAAACCCAAATGAAAATTCATTTTATCTTTTTTCCTATATTCTAGTACTTTACTTTACTTTACAAGCACATATAAGGTAACAAAATTATGCGAAAAAACTCACTCCTCCATTAGAGCAGCTCTTAGTCAAAATAGTCTTTGGGAAAAGGAGTCTCGTAATCTCATCATCTGAACAAAGAAATACCTAAAACGAGTATTTAATACCAACTTTATGAATTCTATTCTTGGTAGAATTTTTGGTTACTTAGTTTAAACCTTAAAACGGTCATATCTAAGTCATTTTAACTTCGATTTTTGCATATGAGTAGTCGATTTTTACCTATTTGAATTCTCTATCCATTTCTAAGGTTATTTCAAGATATAGATCATCTAAGTCTCATAACACAAGGTCAAATTGTGTCCAAACTTCTATTCAACTTCATTTTTTTATTATTTTCTAGAAAGTTTCGCCTTTATAGGCTCTCTAGGTTATGTATTTGTTATTCTTATACTCAAACATGATTGGAGCATAATAATAGGTTATAATACATGCATGATCCCAGTGATGTTGCTCAAAATGATATCTTTATAGAAATGACATTTGTATAAAGTGAAGATGTTTAAATTCATGGGTAATAAATGTGAAACCTTTTAATAAAAATTTATTTTTATGACTTTTCAAAATGAGTGATCCAAAAATTGAAAATAAGGTTTCCTTTTAGAAAATTTGGTCCAGTTAAGAGTTTCATAAAGTTTATAAAATATTGTAATTCATGAAATTTTAAGAAAATAATTTTCAAGTTACATCTTTTCAAAACCATGCCTTGGGTCTTGTCATTCTTAGGAAAATAAGGTATAAGATTTGTTACTTGATTTTATCCTTTTTAAAACATGAAAAAAAAAAATCAAGTTGATTTTAGAATGAAAAATCAAAGTTCCACCTTCCTCTTCAGTACATATGTGTCACGATATTGTTGAGAAAATTAGGAGAATGGTTTCTAAATTTCTCTTTTGATAAATGATTTTCTACGTATTAAAAATAAGTTTTAGAAAATATTTTATCTAACAAAGAATTGTCAATATGTAGAGTTTCATAACTTTATGAATCTCTCATATCATGCTAGGCCCTCTAAGTTAGTAGCATGATGACAATATCAAGATAATCATGTTGTTCTTACTTTTAAGTTTAGAGACTTTTTTCTATCATGAAATTTTACTTTTAAAAATCATTTTAGTATTGTAACAATATCACTATGAGCATTTTATGTATATGAACAGAAAAATTAAATTTGTGAACATTGCAATATTAAAATGAACATAAGATAAAAGATTGACAATAAGAAAGAACATAAGATAGCAAAACAAAAGTTAGGAGTCTTAGCTTGTATTCAAGACCTCAAGATTTAAAATAATCCAATCACAAAGAGAAAAATAAAAAGAGACAATAGAAATAAAATAAAATGGGAGTCTTAGATTTAGACAAAGCTCCCAAGACTTGAAATAATCCAGTCTCCTTCGAACTTGGATATGGACAAGTCCAATATTAGAAATTGATTAGTCTTATTATGACTTAAAATAGACAAGTCTTGAATAAACTAAAATTGATGAAAACAAATAACAAAAAAAATAAATATTAAATTAGTGAGCAATAGATTCTAGAAATTATATATACACAAACATATAGCTACACACACACACACACACATATATATATATATATGCAAGGTTAGATTAGTGTACACAAGGTAAAGAACATGAAAATAACAAGAACATAATACAAATAAACTTGAGTCATGTATAAATCATGTATTTCCATCCCTAGTACCATGCATCATGGGGGTGTTTTTATAAAACATGCACGAGGACATACATACACGATCTTCTACATAACCTATGGCCAGTATTTAGTGTGTTTACCTTAATAAAAAAATAGAGAATATCTGCCTATAAAGAGAGGGAGATGGAGCTAGGAGAGCTAGAGACTGAAAGGAAGGGGTGGCAATTTTGTGGGAGAAGAGAGAGAAGAATTTGAGAGAATTTTTCTATGTTGAAGAAGTTGAAAGTGTTAAGTTTTAAAGTGTTAAGAGTTGAGAGGTATTTATAGAGTGAATGAGAGAGTGAAAAGAGGAAAGAGGGGGTTAAAGGGAGGGTCAGCATCATTTACAAGAGGAGAGAGAGAGGAGAGAGAGAGAAAGAGGAGAGAGAGAGAGAGAAGAAAAGTATAGATGAAGTTATATATATTAGATAAAGTTTGTATGAGAAAAGTAAATTGTAAGATATAGGTTATAAGACTAGGCTTGATTGGTGACATAAAATAGAGATAGGTGAATAGTGATGAATAGTAATTGCAAGATAAAATTATACTAATGGAAAATAAGATATGCAAAAATTCGATCTAACTATTATACAATAAAATAAATTGTGATATAAGAAAAATATTTAGTATTATTTTTTTTAATTGTTTTATGATGATGTTTCTTGATTTATGTGCAGGCGATCGAGTATGATAATTGTTTGGTTTAATTAATAAAATTTAGACTCGATAATTTAATACTACATTATAGGAAATTACTTCTTATTATTTTTATTATTAAATATTATTTAGATATATTACCTCAATTTACATTCTACTGATCAAATAAACTAATTGTTTAGCTAAGTCGAACAATTATGAGATTTTCGTTTCGTTTTCAAAGGTACTCGTTTTCTTAGGATTTGGTGTTTAGGGCTTTCTATTCCCATTTTACTTATCAGATATTTAGGGTTACTTAACCTATTTGATATTATCTAGGTTACTAGGGTTTAGGATTGACTTGGATGGATTTTAAGGTCTTGGATCCAATACTTTATGTTTCACATCTAAGAGTACCGAAAAACCTAGGGGATTACAATTATTGTGTGTGGTAATTGTCAATTAGGATTTTTGTTTGGTGTCATTAAGGGCTGGTTATCGTTATTGAGCAAAAGTATGGTTAAGTTTGAATAGGAACCATGACTAGTAGATATCGTTATGGAATGAACCCAAGAACTAAATTACTATGTGAAATTGTGATAAAGTTGCGTGAGTTTGATGATCATGGGTCCCCTAGAGATTATTAAGATTAGGAGTTCTAGGTATACTAAATTATTGGAGACTTTCCATGCTCTAGTTGTCAATTAGGGTAAACTATTGTCAAGAAATTAACTGGACTTACTAGGTTGTGGAGGCAAAACATTATAACATTGCATGGGCATCGTGATGTTAT
This sequence comes from Combretum micranthum, assembly GCA_024138025.1. Taxonomy (NCBI): domain Eukaryota; kingdom Viridiplantae; phylum Streptophyta; class Magnoliopsida; order Myrtales; family Combretaceae; genus Combretum; species Combretum micranthum. Next base: position 154,029 of record JAMXBD010002032.1, read on the forward strand.
TACATGGGGTCTTATGAAAAGATTGATGGAGAGAAAATTTGTCCCACTCAGCTATCAAGAGGAACTTAGTGCTAAAAATAAGGATCTATGAAGGTTGGAGGATATGCCTAAGTGTTTAAAACTCTTTTCAAGCATAGTGAATTATTTGAGCCTCTTGTACATACCATTAATAGATTTGTGAATGACTTGAACTCCGACATCGCTGGGTGTTAGTTGTCAAATTTTTCTATCATTGAAGGATGCCATCCAAAATGCAGACTAGGAGAATTGTCTATTTTAATTTCTAATCTAATAGAGAAGACAAAACTACTAGAGGCCTTAAAGACAACTGACTCAATGGATGATTGTGTCGAGCACGTTATTGGTTGTTGAAGATAGCGATGATGTTCGTGAAGAAAATGTAGAGGAAGATCATGTAGTGCAAGTGGAAATTACTAGTGGTGCAGATTGTGATGTTGATGATGAACGTATAGAGGATGTTAGTGTAGAGCAAATAGATGTTACAGGTACCATGTAACGTGACCTTGCATTAAAGTTGCCATTTGATATCTGTGTACTTGAGTTAGAGGCACTTCTATTCTCATCAAGAGTTGTTAATAACCACAGTTGTTATCATATCGTTGTTCCATCCTTCTTTAGGTTCTATATTGATCCATTGATGGAGTTATGGAATAATATTGAATATGTTGGCTATATTTTACTTGTGAATCCATATGAATTAATTGTTGAAGTCCACTGGAGTCTCTTGGATAGTTATATATATTAGTAAAGTATTCGGTTTTTGTGTGATAGCATAGTAGTATAAGCACTACTATATGTGTGGCCTATTTGTGAATTGGCTATTGGGGGAAGAGGTGTTATTACATCATTGGATTATTGTGTTCCTTCTTATTTTCATGGTTCTAATCCGATGTTATTGGGTTCTCTTACTAGTAAATTGTATGAAGGAAGTTTTATGACTAAAGATAAGGTGTTTGATGTTAGTTGAAGTGGATATGTGGTGACAAAGTAAATTGTCTTATTGCATGAGAAAAGCTTGAGTTTTGTTATGTCTTCATCCATAGAAGATTATATGGAATTAACTTGAGAATACTAGACACTTGTCAGATAAGTACTTGTCCACATTTTTATGGGTCTTTAGTTGATCGAGTCCATGATGAGTGGTATGACTTGTTTGGAAAGCCTTTGATTATGCACATCAATTATGGTTTAGTATGGTTGAAAGTGCTTAGAGTTGATGTTGAGATGTTTTAGGGTTACTATTTTGGAGAGGATTTATGGATCAAGTATTGGGGTGTATTCAAGAGCCAAGCTTGGTTGAGAATCTTATCTAAATACTATTGAGTTTTGCAGGTTTGTCTTTGATTGAAGTGTATATAGTTGCTAAGATTTGAGGGTAGATTTTCATGAGCTCAGGAGATATGATAGGGATCATGATATGGTTAAACCAAAAACTCAGCTAGAGCTAGAGGATTGAGAACTTAGCTCGATGGATCCGTATGGATGAATCGAATGATGGTGAGTTTGAGTATTTATAGGGATATTTGATACACTTTGGTGATGAGTATGATCTAGTATGCTGAAGTGTGAAGGAAACACAAGATTTGAAGGAAAAGTCATCAATATTGAAGATCACATATGCACCAAAAATGGTGATTGAAGCGAAGCAAGAAAATCAAATCATAGTGCAGATCGCATCTTGCATCACCCCCAGTGATCGAAGATCATACCTAGAATAACCTCAACGATCTCACTTGTGAGTGCATTATCATCAAAGATGAATTGAAGGCAACAAGGATCATAGCCCATAGCATAGCCGTGACGTGCCCGGTGACGCATGATTGCACACCCATAACAAATTTTGTGCAAAGTTTAATTGTGATAGCGTAGATCACAGCCCATTGCACGACCGTAATCTATAACATGACCTCGAGTCCTATTTTCGAAGTTTATTTTCTTGTTTCTTGTTTTATTTGTTTTGACTTTTATATTCCATTATTATCCTTGCTCGACTTGTCGTAGGAGTATATAGGGTTATTAGGGTTATATTAACAGAAGCTTACCTATCTTTTGACATCTTCTATGTGATCATGCTTTTGTTAGCTTCCTTAGAATTGTTTCTAAAACCCTTTTGAGTAATATGGGATTTTTCTCAAAATTATTCTTTGTTTTTCTATTGATCATGCATCATATCGATCAAGTAAAATAACTAATTCAATTCTTTTCTTGGTGCATCATATCCAAGAATAGACCATTTATATTATATATTTTATTGTGTTTGATTATTGAAAAAACATAAAAATCCATAAAAATCATAAAACATAAAAATACTATACTTCTATACTTCATATTCATTTAAGTAATTCCGTAGTTTAATTCTAACACATATTTTATCTGTATCAAGTAGTTAGGCAATTAGCCTCCCATGGAGGGATGTGTAAGCTTAATAGGTTGTTGATTGGTGAGATCTTTGGTTAGTATGGTTAACTTAGGCTAGGATGAAGTTGTAATGAGGTTACCTAGTATTATAAGTCCTTGAATAAAGCGTTATGATCGACAATTCTTGTTAATGGTTAGATTTGGTAGATAACTCGATACAAAACTATTTATTTCTTTTTCTTTTCGATGGTGGTATTAGAGGTTCCATTAACCCCTAATTATTAGAGAACAAGGTTATACCTCTTTCGTTCCCCATCATCTTGTTAATTGTAATCATGATCACTTTTGTGTTGTGTATTTTTGAGACCCTAAGAACACATTGATTACTAGACTTTTTAAATAACTTAATTTGTTGGTTGTTATGTTAAATCAAGTGTATGTGACATGCAAATATGTGTTTGCTATTACTACCGTATCGGATTTCACTGCTCATTTATTATCTTTTCATGTATTGATGATGACTTCTATATTGATGTTCATTATAACTCTTTGGGATATAGGTTTGAAGATGAGGCTTGAGGTTGTAGTTTGGCGTGAATACCATTTTAACAAATAAGAGTTTTCTTAAGAGTTTTTTTTAGACATAAAACTTGGTTTTAAAACCTATTTTTGAATTTTTAGATGATTGTAATTAAATTTTTGCTTAACTATTTAACTTTTTAACTTTGAAAGAACCTACAAGTCATATGCTTTTGATGTGGGTCGAGCCCACCTAATGAGGCCTTTTGATGATCATGTTAATAGATAAGTTATGTGTTACATATTTAATCTTGTTTGCTAGAGTCATGGTCACTCTTGTGTTGGAATTTTATTTTTATTTTTTTGGCACATATTTGGTAAGGTTAACATAAGGATGAGTGGAAGACACATTAGACTATTTGACTTTTATACTTCTAGTTTAGCTATCCTCACTAAATTAGCTTCAAGACTTCCAATGGAACCTTAATGCTCATTAGGCACCGGTGTTCAAAGGTATCTCCATAAAGGCACCATGGACATAAAGTAGGATCTTACTGGGAAGGAAATATATTTTTGAGATAAGTTATAATAGAAGGTATCAAAGTTTAGGGATAGATTTATATTAGGTATCAACATTTTAAGTAGTTGATAAAAGAAATCAATGTTTAATTAAAAAAATCAAATGAAATATTAATATTTTATAAAGTTCATTTAAGATATCAATATTTTCTCAATTTTTCTAGAATGAATTCCTCATTTAACTCACTTTACCAAATATTAATTCATCTTTTAACCACTTAAAATGTTAGTATTTTACAATGAACTTACCTCTAAATATTGATGTCTTTAGGTGTAATTGATCAAAGCTTTTTATAGAGCCCTATGATAGATGCGATCAGGTGATTTAATTGATATATAGAATGGTTGCTAAATTCCTTTTCCGAATGGTTATGGGATACAATTTAAACCTAAAAGTTTAAGAAGGGGATGGAAATATCAAGTTTATTGATGTTGATCCAAGTGCTTGGGAAATTAGAAAAATTAAACAACATGTTATCTTTGATGAAGTGGAGAAGATCACGAGTTATACTTGCACAACACTTGAATCGTGTGAATTCCATCATCAAGCCTTTCTATAATAGGGTTCCTATACTATTTTTTCTTTTTTCTTTTTTTTTTTGCCACTTGGTTCTTATACTATTAAGTCAACTTATTTTCAATGAAAATTATATAATAAAGACATCACTTCAATATAAACTCTTCTTTCTAGTTTGTTTTGAAAGATCAAGAGAAGACGATGTGGAAGCTGAGTGTCTTACTAAGATCTAACATTGCCTTTGGTTATAATCTCCAAGTCGCTTCCTAATATGGATGATTGCATCAAAGGTGGGCTTTCAGTCAAATTTTTGTTTTTCTATGGTGAGACTGACTTGGTTAAACATGTTTTGCAAACATGTGTGTGGGTGGTAGCTAGCTGGTTCAGAGGTGTTAAATTAAGGATAGATTAAGGGAGCATACGGAATTTTGGTTAATTGGTTTAAACTCACATTGCACATGTATCTATTATAGATGTTGTAAATGGCTTATTAAAGACTTACACCATGTCACCATAGTTTCTATTGAGTTTACTATGTCTATAGTCAGTGAGAGCATTCCTTTGCCTTTTCTTCATTTCTAAACAGATTAATAACATGGTTGATTGGATGACTTCTTACATTAGAAGCAAGATGTGACCTATAAATTGGTAGTTAAATCTTCCTTCTCACTTTTAAAGCTTATACATATTTGATAAATTATATGTTATACGATAAATGTAATAGCTCACGTCATATGTATAAGCTTAAGTATTTATATTAGATGGTTGTGGTACTAATCTTAATATAATATTAAAGCCTAAAGCCTCAAACCTCCTAAAACTCAAAATTTCAATACACAAGTGGTACAATGAGTGGTAGCGGTGGCGGCAATAATCTTAATAATATTATTGATATGACATTTCTAGCTATCAACAAACCAACCTAGACTGCGGATCAAGTGTAGAAATTAATAGTGTTGTTGGAACCTAGTCCTTCTATTAAGAAACTATTTGGTAAGTCTTCAAATTGTATGATGAATAGCTATTGGATTATAGATAGCGGTATATCAAATCATATGACAAGTTGTCTTGATATTGATTAATGTTATCACAACAACACCATCTCTTGTTGGTCTTCCAAATGTATCGATGTTATAGCTACCAAATGTGGCAAATTGATGATGGATTCTGGTTTGGTGTTAACAAATGTTCTTTATGTTCCTAATTTGTCATGTCATCTTATTTCCACTATAACTTCTTAGAGAAATTAATTGCTTTGTAATATTTATTAGCAAGCTTTGTGTGATATAAGACTCACCTCGATGAACCTGGTTGGAGTGGGTGAAATGAGAGATGAATTTATTATTATAAGGACTAAGCTTACTTATGCTATGAAGGCAATAGAATAGACTTGACACCTTGTGGTATTTAATGTGGGTCATCCATCAAGACTACATCTCTCTCTTATTCCTGATGTTTTAAGTAATAATAGAGGAAATTGGCCAAAAAAAAGAAAGAAAAGTAATAATAGAGGAAATAAGTTTGTTTAGATATTAATATTTTATTTTTTATAAATGAGTTAAATGGGGTATCTGTTGAGCAATATTGAGGAAAATTAATATAAAATTATCCAAAAGTTGGTTCATTAAATGAATTTGTAATTGGCCCAACAAAAAAAGAAATTTTTTTTTAAATTTTTTTACTTCATTGACTTCCTTCATAAAACGTTGGTTTCTCTTTTTTAACTATTCAAAACGTTGCTATTTTATTTGGATTATTTGATTTTTTATCTGTATCCCATTTATATCTTATGTTTGTTTGCTTACGAGTAAAAATCTATTTTTTATTAATTGCTATTTTTTAATAAATATTGTTTAAAAAATAAAAAATAAAATATCAAAATGACTAGAATAAGATTGAACAAATAGACCTATTGCGAGACATGTGGAATGCTTTTTAATAGTTGTTCAGGAGCTAGACACGTCCTATACTCTGTTCCAGCCCACGTTGATGCTGCTTAAAATTTAATGCAATATTCTTGTCTTTTAGAAAAAATAAATAATATACAAACAGCATCTGGGTTTCTTAACTGTCAGCCCTGGGCCAATGCAGAAATTGATAAGACTGTGAAGTAGTTCGGTTCGATTCTGCATTCGTGTGCAAATCCAACCTACGCCCAAGAGCTAATACGGATTACGGCCTATAAACCTGATCGGGCGTTAAAATCTTTGATAAGGTGAGGCCCAAAAGGAATCCCAACACAGCTTTCAACCCAAATTATTGCCGCAATGGGGCTCGTCATCCAACGCCCAGGTATTGAACAAAATAATGCCTGTATTTATTATTTGAATTCCTTAACAGCTCGATAACAGCATTATATTCATTTTCTTATCATTCAACGTAAAATTATTATTCTGGTGTTTAGTTAAAAGAAATAGCAACTTATAATGCATTGTTATTATTCAAAATAATGAATAGTGTACATGGCTAAATCTAATTATAGGTTTTAAAACTCAACAACGACTTCGACTTGCTTTTTTGAGCTGAGTGATAAAACTTAAAGAGTCAAGTTTATGGAATTGGGATAACTAAAGAAGATTTGACATGACGAACTTAAAGCAAAAACTATTGGATTGGACCGACTCATCCACTCTCAACCTTTCTTAATGAGCTTATTTACTTAAAAAAGCTATATATAGGCCTAAGAGCCTATGTAAGAATCCATCAATAAAAGGACCTATCTTGTCCATTGATGCTTAATATGATCTTATAAATTATCTAGAGTCAAGTTCTATAAATAACTAAAGCTCCTCTCATTTGAGAGATTAAGAAATTAACAGAAACGCCATTATGCTACTAGAATGCTCCCACAAGATACCAAATAGAGCTCGGAGCAAAGAACACACAATCTCTTCTCTAAAATAGTAGGAATGATGTTTATATAGCTCTTTCACTTATTACCAGTGCATTCAAGTTTCATGAGATTGTCTGCTCCTCATTTCTACCATATCATTCTTAGTTATTTATTGCGTGTGTTTCCATATCACTCCTCTAGAGTCATGTATAACACGAGACACACACTGCATACACGTGACCATTGTAATCGAATCTACCCCATTACATATAGTAATTTTTGTCCTCCACAGATGAATTGTCATTGAATCATTTACTTTTAAATTTTTGTCATAAATACCAGTATTTTAAAAATATTTCCTATACAGTTATCAATTCTTCATAATAACGATAATGAACATAATAAATATTTTGAATTTACTCTAACAATCATTTGTTTTATTTCTATAACGAGTGAACAATTGTAATATATTACATTCCTTCGAAATTGGAATTTAATAATCTCTTTATTTCATACAGTAAAATGAATGACTCGTAAATATTTGGGGTGAATGGTTACATGATGGGTAAGATATGAAGTATTAACTGTACTCGACCCTATAAAGCACAAGGTATTAAGTTTAGTACTTAGGACCTACCTTATAGCATTTTGTACTTGCTCTCACCCTATACTCTACAAAACTTTTAGAGTACAGTGTAGAACCTATAGATTTTTTGATGAAATCTTTATGTATATGTATAATGTATGTATTTTTTTCTTAAACTTCAAGTTTATAGTATTTGATATGATTTCATATAATATATAAAACTACCTTATATTCATAAATTCACTATAAATAACATGTGAAATGGAATTTTGAAAGTAATTTATCAATATTGCCAATCTACCTAGTAAATGTAGATAATTGATTGAGGGCTTTTGAAGTCCTCATGATTCCGAACAAATTAATGTAAATTAATTGTTCTAATTTTCCCTTCCTCCTTCCAGAACAAAAGATGAGGAGGGTATTTATAAGCTTTAATTCGACCAAAACCTTCCTAATCAATCAATCTCAAACCTAAGGCTTGTAAAACACGTTTTGGGCAAAATTTTAATAATCCACGTCAAAACTGATGTAACTTTCCAATTAAATGCAATAAATGACGTGTACCTCCCATATTGTAACATTCCAAATCATTAAATTGCCTAAAAAACAACTTTCACATGTTTTTGAATTTTTTAGGAAGGTACCAAAAATGAGTTTTTCCCAAATTTTAAGTTTGGATTTGAAAGAGTAATTATTGATGAAAACATGTTATTTGTATACCAAAACAAACTATTCAATGCCTAGTTTCCAAATCTACCTTCGGTTCGTAGAAAAAAGGTCTGGAAGTGGGCCGAAAACGGGCTCAAAGTGGGCTGGTTGGGCTGCCCAACGAAGAAGAAGATGAACAGTAAATTTTTTTTTTTTAGATTATAAAATTGTTATATATACATGTATATTACATCTATTATATTTATTTCCTTTAATTTGATTTATTTTTCCTAATTTTTATTTCTAATCATAATGCTCAAAAATGCAAAATATCCTTCAATTTAGCCATATTTGCACTAATATTAACATTTAATTATTAACAAATTGATAAAAATAAATTATCAAAATAAGGTGTCTACAACTGCCTCTCTTTATGGTGAGGTTTGTCAAAATCTTATCACAAAGATAAAATAGACCTCATTTTGACATCAAGTTATCTGGAACTCCCATTTCTTGAGCAGGGTGAAAGCTTTTCATGTTCTGATATGCTCCTTGAGCCGGGTCGCTTCTTGAGCAGAGACGATTCATGTTCTTGAAGAGAAGGATGGTGCTCCTCTGAGCTAGCAATCCTTAAGCTTGAAAAGAAGGAAGGCGCTCTACCGAGCTAGCGATCCTTAAGCTTGAAAAGAAGGAAGGCACTCTACCAAGCTAGCGATCCTTAAGCTTGAAAAGAAGGAAAGCGCTCCTTTGAGCTAGTGATCCTTAAGCTTGGAAAGAAGGAAGGCGCTCCTTTGAGCTAGCGATCCTTTAAGCTTGAAAAGAAGGAAGACGCTCCACCAAGCTAGCAATCCTTTAAGCTTGAAAAGAAGGAAGACGCTCCACTAAGCTAGCGATCCTTAAGCTTGAAAAGAGGAAGGCGCTCCACCGAGCTAGCGATCCTTAAGCTTGAAAAAAAGGAAGACACTCCATCAAGCTAGCGATCCTTAAGCTTGAAAAGAAGAAAGGCGCTCCACCGAGCTAGCGATCCTTAAGCTTGAAAAGAAGGAAGGCGCTCCATCGAGCTAGCGATCCTTAAGCTTGAAAAGAAGGAAGCACTTCTGAGCTGGAGATCCTTAAGCTTGAAAAAAAGAAAGGCGCTCCACCGAGCTAGCGATCCTTAATGTGCTTCATCAAGCTAGCGATCTTTAAGCTTGAAAAGAAAGAAGGCACTCTACCGAGCTAGCGATCCTTAAGCTTGAAAAGAAGGAAGGCGCTCCTTTGAGCTAACAATCCTTAAGCTTGAAAGAAAAGAAGGAAAGTGCTCCACCGAGCTAGCGATCCTTAAGCTTGAAAAGAAGGAAGGCGCTCCATCGAGCTAGTGATCCTTAAGCTTGAAAAGAAGGAAGGCACTCCACCAAGCTAGTGATCCTTAAGCTTAAAAAGACTCTTGAAACGTTTTGCATGTTCTATAGAGATGCTTCATGTTCTGAAACGCTCTTGAACTGGGTCTATGTTTGATCCCTAGGTAGCAAATCTCATGTCTTAAGCTCTTGATTTCCTCATGCTTTGAGTGGCTTCTAGAGATAATTTCTTAAAAAACAGATTCTTATAGAAGCTTTTAAACTAGTCAGACCACTTGGTGAAGTTTGCTCATCACTAGGTTTACTTCGGCGGGCTAGAACGCATTCACAATGGCTATCCTTTAAATTGAGTATCCATGTTTGTCTCGTGATGGTAAATGGACCCCTCCCTTTTTCTTTTTTTTTTAGTCTTGATCACGGAACGATACAAGAGATGACTCTTAAAGTCTTCCTTATTTTGCAGCTTGAACTTATTGAATTCTTATGTTATTCCCCTGAAACAGACATTTCTTTAAGAAAAGATCAAATCACAAAGTATTAACATGTTTTTATAACTTTATCAATTGCTCAACCTCTCTCTCACAATACACTCATGTTTTAAGTGTTTGGAAGATATAAGGATGAAAGAGAACTTATCGATTAAGGTGAATGGTTAATGACCGATCTGATGATTGGAGACCGCCAGAGATATCTTTTTGTTGATAGATAACAAAAATTAGATCACACGTAAACAAAGTAGTTAGCAAATTTTCTAAACTTGATAGAATTCTCATTAATTTCTCAAGAGTAGTACAACTTGACCGCATCAGAATTTATAGGGTCTTTCAAATCTAGACCATCCATTCTTGTCAAAATTAATGCACCACCAGGCAACACTCTCTTCACTACATATGGTCCTTCATAATTAGGAGTAAATTTTCCTCTAGGATCTTGAACATTCGGGAGCACTTTTCTCAAGACTAAGTCTCTTTCTTTGAAATTTCTTAGGTTTTTGCTGGTAAAGCTGGCCATGATATAAAGCATCATCCTTTCATCAATGAGATTCAACTGATCAATCCTGTTTCTTACCCATTTAGCTTCATCCAATTCGGTTTCTGCCAATATTCTGAGTGATGGAATTTCAACTTCAACTGGCAAAACCGTTTCTATGCCATAGACTAATGAATAGGGGGTTGCCCCTGTTGATACTCTGATGGATGTTCGGTAGGCCATGAATGCGAAGGGTAGCATCTCATGTCAGTATTTGTAAGTGATAGCCATTTTCTCTATTATTTTCCTGATGTTCTTGTTTGCCACTTCAACTACCCCATTCATCTGAGATCGATATGGGGTAGAGTTTCGATGTTTGATTCCAAAGTTTTAGCATAATTCAGACATTAATTTGTTGTTTAAATTAGTACCGTTGTCTATAATGATTGTATCAGGGACTCCATATCTAGCTATGATATCTCTCTTGATGAATTTGACAACTACTCTTTTGGTAACATTAGCGTACGAGAATGCTTCAACCCACTTGGTAAAGTAGTCGATCGCCACTAATATAAATCGGTGACCATTTGAGGCTTTTGGTGAAATTGGCCTTATCATATCCATACCCCACATCGAGAAGGGCTAAGGTGAAGACACAATTGCAATTCTTTGGGAGGAGCATTTATCTTATTGGAATATATCTGGCACAAGTGACAATGTCTCACGTGTTTGATACAATCTGATTCCATAGTTATCCAAAAATAACCCATCCTCATAATCTTTTTAGCTAGCATATATCCATTCATGTGAGGTCCACATATCCCTTCATGGACTTCCTTCATCAACATTTCTGCTTTGCCTCATCTACACATCTCAAGAGAGTAGTATCAAATGATTTTTTGTATAATGTATTACCACTGAGCATGAAATGAGCTGCTAAGCGTCTTAGCATTTTTTGCTCCTTTGTTGAGGCGTTTTTAGGGTATTTGCCATCTTGGAGGAATTCTTTGATATTAGCATACCAGGGATCTTTCTTTAGGACTTCCTCGGTATTCAAGCAAAATGCCGTTCCTCCTCAATGCGAATCTTTAAAGGTTGGATCTCAACTCCATCAGTGATCTGAATCATAGATGCTAATGTGGCTAATGCATCCGCGAACTGGTTTTGGTTTCTTGGCATATAAGTAAATGATATTTCTTTGAATTTTTGTGCCAATTCTAGTAAATGTTGGTGATAAGGCACCAATTTTGCATCCTTCGTCTTATATTCTCCTCGTGTTTGAAAGATGATGAGAGAGGAGTCTCCATATACTTCAAGATCATCTATCTCCATGTCAAGTGCCATCTTGAGACCCATGATGCAAGCCTCGTATTCGCCACATTATTAGTATAAGGGAACGTCAATCTTGCCGAAGCGGGGTATTGATTACCATCTGGTGATATTAAGACTGCCCCAATTCCACATCCACATACATTAGCTGCTCCATCAAAGTACAACTTCCATTTAGGGGTGAACTGTTCTGATTCTTTATCTGAATCTGCCAGCAATATGCTTTCATCCGGAAATTGAACTTCTCCATCAATCACATTATCTTCAACTGGGTTTTCAGCCAGCTGATCTACAAGCGCCTGACCTTTAACTGAGTTCTGATTCACATAAGTGATATCAAATTCTGATAACAGCATTTGCCACTTGGAAATTCTCCGAATCAGTCCTGGTTTCTAAGCCAGATACTTCAAAGGGTCATGTTTCGTGTAAAGCTCTATAGAATAATACAATGTATATTGTCTAAGTCTGTGCATGATCCACACCACGCACAACAAGTTCTTTCCACTTCAGTATACTTCTGTTCACCTTCAGTGAATTTCTTACTCAAATAGTAAATAGCCTGTTCTTTCCATCTTCATCTTTTTGTCCAAGCATACCTCCCATTGATTCAGGAAGTACCGTCAAATACAGGAAAAGAGGGCGACCAGGTGTTGGTGTACTAACAATGGTGGATTCATTAGATATTGCTTAATTTCATCAAATGCTTCTTGAAATCTTTATCCAATGGATAGCTGCATTTTTCCTCAACAACTTGAATAGAGGCGACATTTGTCGGTTAATTGTGATATGAACCGAGCAATGTAGTTCAAGCATCCTAATATGCCCCTAACCTCTTTGATCATCTTCGGAGGAGGCAATTCAAGTATGGCTTTAACCTTATCCGGATCAACTTCTATTCTTTGCTGACTGACTACGAATCCTAGCAACTTCCCTGAGGTACACCAAAATACACTTTCAGGATTCAGCTTAAGATGGAACATCTGTAATTATCAAATAATCTCTCAATATTTCCACATGATCCTCATCTTCCTTAGACTTAGCAATCATATCATCACATATACTTCACTTCTTGATGCATCATGTCATGGAATAAAGTATCGCCCTTTGATATGTTGCCCCAGTGTTTTTAAGGCCGAAAGGCATGACTTTGTAACAGAATGTTCCCCAAGTAGTAATAAAGGTTGTCTTGGTTTTATCTTTTTCTGCCATTTTAATCTGATTGTATCCCGAAAAGCCATCCATGAATGAAAATAGATGGTTTCCACTATGTTATCCATAAGACATCTATGTGAGGTAAAGGAAATTATCTTTGGGCGTAGCTTGGTTTAGATCGTGAAAGTCTACACAAATCTAACCTTTCCATTCTTTTTAAGTATCGGGACCACATTGGCCACCATTTAGGATAATCGATATCTTTATAAAACAGACTTCTAATAATTTCTTCACTTCTTCTTTAATCTTAAGCAAGATATCTGGGATAAATTGCCTTAATTTTTGCTTCTTTGGTTTGATATCTACTTTAGTTGGTAATTTATGAACCACTATAGAGGTCTCTAAACAGGCATATCTTCATAGGACCATGCAAACACATCTAAGTAATCAATCAATATTTTATCAATCTTTTCATTGTTTAGTATAAGGTGGTGCCTATTTTCAAATTTTTAGGCTCATCTTCAGTTCCAACATTTACTACTTCTGTGGGCTCACTGATCTCAATTCTACCTTGTTCATATTTTTGCCAACTTTTCTCTATCCCAGTGTGATCACTAATATCACCTTCGACGACTAACCCAGTAGGGCCGGAAGTGATATCATATTTTCGTTATCTATCGGCAAGATATCCCTTACTTTCACCGTTATCATCAGATCTGAATAAAGGCAAGATAAAGAAAAAGGAAGAAAAGTGGGAAAAAAGAAAGTGATGATATGGATAAAAGAGATAACATAGAAAAGAAAAAAAGAAATTTCATTAATGAATATGACTCATGGAGTACATTTTATTTGAGCAACTGATAAAAGAAACAAAACATAAAAACGTTCATGAATTCAACCCTTACTCAAAGGTAACCCTAGAGTTAAGGGGAATAGTAAACCAATTATTCAACTCCTGAACCGGATGGGAGCTGCAAGAAGGCTCCATAACTGATGCAATTGGCTTCTGGACATGAGAAGGTTGTGGGAATGTGACTCTGATATCTGGAGACTCAATAGGGGAATTATACCATTCTCCTCTCTTCTTCCGGGCTTTCCTTTTCATCTTGTATCTCAGCCGGAGTAGGAACATATCCCAGTCCAAATGTCCCTAAATGTCCCTCTTCTTGAATCATATTGGCTTCTTCAAAAATTTGTAAACCAAAGTCTTCGGATCCTTCATCGCCAATATAAGGTATAGCAGTGTCTTCGAAGATAGCATGATCTTGTTCACCCAGTACCGTAACGATTTGGCCATTTGTTATAAACTTGACCATCTGATGCAGACTAGACGGTATTGCCCAGCTGAATGGATCCAAGGCCTTCCAAGCAACAAATTGAATGATCTTGGTATGTCTAGAACTTGAAATGGAATAGTAAAGTCTTGTGGCCCAATAGTAACTTCAAGTCTATTTCTCCTGATATTCCTCTCTTGGATCCATCAAAAGCTCTAACAATTGTGGAACTGGATCGAAGATCAGATGCATCGATTCCGAGTAGGTTCAAAGTGGCCAATGGACAAACATTCAGAGATGACCCATTGTCAATGAGGACTGGGCTACAATCAATCCATTACACTTAGCCATTATAAATAGGGGCTTCGTGTGTTGAGTGCCTTCAGCTCCAATTCATCAGGTGAGAAAGAGATTTGGTCCAAAGCAAATACGAATTCATCACATGTTCCATCATTTCAGTTGCAACACCTTGGAACCTTGATTTGTTGAAGTATCTTAAAGAGGGCTTCCGGTGTTTTTCAGAAGTCAATAATAAACCCATAAGGATATTTGAGAGGGACCTTAGCAAGTTGATCGGTAATCTTATAATCACTCATCTTCATAATCTTGGTCAAGGCCGTTTTCTCATCAGATTTCTCCTCCTTTTCCTTATCTTTTTCTATGGGAAAGAATTCCTCTGCCAATGTTTTCTCTCTTTCGGCTCTAGGGCTTTTCCAAGTTTGCCGACCATGGGTTGGGAACTTGATTAAACTTGATAGTTGAATGGGGTAGTGATATTGGTTTTATATCACTTAAAATTTATTAAAAACATCGCTTAAAAACTATAAAACCAATAGAGTTGGCAGTGGACCAATCCTAATATAGTATAGCTTTGTAAACGGGATCGTCCTCAGGGATCGTTTTAAAACAACACTCTAATCCTATTATTAAGAAATAACAGCAGGGAAAAATTCAAGAATTAATTTCAGTTGATGTTTTATGATTATCAAGAAGAATTAATCAATATGTTTATGACTATTCAAGGTGTCTATAAAAAATATAAATCCAATTATTCTCGGCTCATTCAAACAATGAATCACTACTAAAATCACACTTCATACCCATTTATATTGATATCAATGAATTAACAACAGTATTCAATTTTAATCCGCAAGATTTCTTATTAGATTGATATTTCTCAAGATTATCAATCCTATCCTTAGATCTATCTGTTAGAATTTCTTCTCAACCAATAACAATCCAAGAATCGCATTAAAATCAGTAAGTAAATCTTATATTGAATCAATCAAATATCTCATCAATCAACCCAATACAGAAGATTCTTGCAAATCTATCTCTAGAATTCACAAACAAATCTCTCTAAACATGTAGATCTATTCCTATATCCAAACTTTCATTTGTAATATAGAAAATCTGATATGAAATTAGCATTTAGACTACTAAGATTTCAAGAAAGATTAAGTACAATGTTTAGAATTAAAATTGAACAATAAATCTTCATTGAATCATCATCAAAACAGAGTACAAAGATAGATCTTAGAGTTTCATCATTTGAATGAAAATTTCTCTACTCTCCATATCCGTATTACAAAACATGATTAAATCAATGTAAAACAATACTAGATAAGAAAGAATACACCTTTGAACCGAAATCTTGAAAGCCCAAGTCTTGACAAGTAGGATTGTCTGTGACAAATCTGTTAGAATCTTGAATAGATTTGAAAATTACTCTAAAGTTATGTTTTGATGTACAAAGTTATGTTCTGATGTACAAAGTTATGTTTTTACTAACCTAAGACACGTATTTATAGATAGGAACCTGGTACAATAGTTACAAGTTAAGATATGGATCAATCTTTCTAAGTTTATCTAAGTTTGCCGAGTAAAACTGTAACAGACAAACTGCACGACCTGCATGACACTCTGCATCCTGTCGTGTAACTCCTCTGGTCATTTTCTGAACATTCCAGGATAACTGCACAACAGCTACATGACACCCTGCATCCTGTCGTGTACTTTTCCTGGTGCATATTTTTTTCATTTTCCTTATCAAAGGCTTCCATAATTGTTTCATGGCTTGTTTACTCTTTCCAAAGCTTTGCTCCTTTATTCTTTTGCTCGAAAACTTCCTCAAACTTGATTAAATTCATTCCAAAGCTTAAATTCATCAAATCTCTAAAGAAACACAAATAACCAAGTCTAAGTATATATTTCTTACAAAAATAAACATAAATAACTTTAATTACTATATTTTAACTTAATAATTATAGTATAATTTACATGTATCAAATTCCCTCCACACTTAAGCAATTGCTTGTCCTCAAGCAATTAAACTTAAGAATCAAAAATTTAGAAAAAGAAATAAAATTACTTTTAAACAGAAATAAATACATTCTTTATTTAAGTTTTCATCAAAATGAACTCCTAAAGAAATTTTATAATGAATAACCATTAAGAAAAACTTATCATCAATCATACCTTTGGTTCTTAAACATTCAATTTCCTTTCTGCATTACTTTGCAAACAGAAATTTATGGATTCCATCATCAACTCAAGTTAGTGTTGTATACCAAATTCTTAATATACCAAATTCAATAGCTAATCTAAATAACACAAAGTTTAATCTTAAAAATTAAAACAAAGTTTTCAAATCAAAATCAAAATCAAAATAACTAACCAAGAAAAACCCATCCACACTTTATACACTTTTACTAAGAAGTATATACTCCCCTTTTTCTTTATCTAAGTCACATAATCAAAAATGTTTGCATAACTCATCCATTAATTCCCTGGATTTTCTCTTCCTCTTTTTCAACTTTCAGTCAAGAGTACTCCTTTTTTTTTTTTTTTTTTTTTTCTAAGTCCCATTGATAGAGATAACGACTCATTGCTCTTCTGAGGGACCAATGCCCGCTTCATATCAATTTCGCTTTTATTTTAGTTCAAATCAATTGGCAGCGGAGTCGAACACTCGCTCTTCTTAGGGACCAAGGCCCGCTCATACCAATTTCGCTTTTATTTTAGTTCAAATCAATTGGCAGCGGAGTCGAACACTCGCTCTTCTTAGGGACCAAGGCCCGCTCATACCAATCAATTCTCACTTTTTCTCTCTTTTATTTTTTTTTTTATATATATGCTCTTGATTCCTTACCGAATCAGCAGATTGAGTTCTCTCAACTTAATTCATCTACTTCAAGGAAAATCACCAAGGAACTATTTCATATGAACATCCATTAAAGATTATGAAACTCTTCAAAAATTCCAAGGAATGAATATACTTAGAAGTAAAATCTTAAAAATGCAAATGCTTAATTCCCAACTAGCAATCTTAACTCAATTCCAATTTCAAACTCAAAGTTTAATTTAAAAGTAACTTTGTATCCTAAAGATTTCACTATTATATTTTAGCAAGAATTCATAATACAAACTTGAGTATTTAAATCAATTTTTAAACTTGAAAATATTTTTTGAAAATTTAAGTCCTTCTTTATTTATTAATTCATTACTTTTAAAGTGAATGGAAAATAGAAAATCTAAATGTTTAATCAATCCTAGGTATGAATCAAACAAGTTTTATATAGTACATCATTTTTCAACTTCTTTAGTAATACAATTTCAAACTAAAACTTTTTTTTTCTCAAATAAATAACATCTAAATTCATGATTTCAAAAAGAATATGATTCTTGATGAAACTTCCAAAATTTCGAAAATAAAAATTAATTTAAAAAATATAAAAATTTCTATACATATTATAAATATATTCTATTTTCCATCATTCAATTACTGAATAGCTATCACCTTAAGTAATGGGGAGAAACTTGAACATTCAAATATATGTATATATTATTATGATTACAAGAATAAAAGAATAAAACAAAATAAAATTACTTGTATCTCATTCTCCCCCACACTTATTCAAGACATTGCCCTCAATGTCTTTTATCAAGCTAAAAGAAAGAAACAAGAACTTAAAAAGAAATTAAAGAAAGAAACAAAAGAATAAGAAAAAGAAAACTTCCCTTGAAATTGCCTCTGAAATTGGAAAATAAAGAAAATGGAACTTGTGAATGACCTTGCTTATAGAACTTGAACACATGGAGCACTTACTCAAATCAGCTTCAAAACTTGTCAAAAACTGAACTGAAATCCTAAAAAAATATATATCTAACAAAGAAACACTAAAAAGGATTACATTAGTTCAGTAATAAATATGCAAACTATATAACCATCACAAGTTTCTTCCTAAATACATAGCTGTCTAGATCAACAACTAGAAGAATAGATAAATATCAACCATGATACTTAACTTCTACTCCATATCCATCATATAGACATTCAGAACTACTTCATATTAACAAAACAAAACCACAAGAAATGCATCCATCAAACTAGCCAGCAAAGAAAAATAGCAAAACAGCATAGGAGTCTTTAAAAACATAGCCAAAACAAAACACAAATAATCAGAACAGCAGCAAATTCCTAATCCTCATCATCAGCATCCTCTGCAGCATCTTCATATCCCCCAGACTGATCTTTATCCTCATCTCCTTTGTCTCCATGAGCTTCATCACCAGCTCTTTGTGTAGTAGACCCCCCTGAAGAACCTGCACCAAAACTAGAAGGCATATTGACCACAGGCATTTGGAATCCACAGTGTTGAGCCATAGCTCCAGATAAATAGAGGAAGAACTCCTTCTCCCTATCATCCATGTAGGCTGGAGCTTGTATGGGTTTTCCACTTGAAGATGTTTTTGACTTCTTTGGAGTCTTTGGTGGAATTTTCATAGTTGCAGTGGATTTTTGTCTAGGCATTGTGTTTAGATATTGAAGAATTAGAGTTGGAATGTAGGGGACAGAACAAGCTGAGTATGGTGGCGTGTGGTTGTTTCGTAGCTGATCTGGGTTTTTTTTTTTTTTTTTTTTTGTAAAAGAAGACGAGCTGGATTGGTGAGGAAAGCTGCTGGTCGTCGTTGGTCGTGGTTCAATGTAGTGTGTGGGTTTCGTGCGGAGGGATGGTGGGGCGTCGAGCTGGGTTGTGTGTTGAAAGTTGGGTATCGATTTCTGAGTTTGTGTGTTGAAAACGATGGCCGAGGGTGGTTAAGCTAGGGTGATTCGTGTATTGGTGGAGGTGACCGATGTGGTTTATTGTGGAAGAAGGTGGTGCGTGTGTGTTTTGTAGAGGGTGGTTTGTGGAGGAGAAGCTGGTTTTCGTGATGAAGATGAGGGTGGTGGCGGATGGTGGAGAAGGTAGTTGGGTTGTCGTGTGGTGGGTTGAGTTTGGATTTCAAAAGAAGAACAGGAGAAGACGATTGAGGATTTGAAACCCTAAAAGAAATTTTAATTAAATATATATGAAAAGGACATAACCCAACCAGGAAAAAAATGCATAACACCTGCACAACATCTACACGACATATACACGACACCTACATGACACTTTTGAAAGTGTCGTGCAACTCTCTGGTCAAAAATTGGAAATCACCAGGAAAGTGCATGACACCTACACGACACCTACACGACATATACACGACACCTACATGACACTTTTGAAAGTGTCGTGCAACTCTCTGGTCAAAAATTGGAAATCACCAGGAAAAGTGCATGACACCTACACGACACCTACACGACACTTTTGCTGTTTGCAGGATTTTTTTTTTTTTTCAAATCAAACCAAGACAAAATATAAACGCATGCAAATAAATATAAGCTTAAAAAACAACATAAAAACCTTTATTAAACTATACTTTAAGCTTTTTTATAGTCCTTAGCTTCGACTTTTACCCATTTAAACAATTAATTTGGCAAAGGATGAAGCCTAAACTCCTCCTTATTGAATAAATCATTATCATTACCCACATATAATTTTAAAAGCTGACCATTAACTTTAAATTTTCCCGAAGTTGGGTGCTCCACTTCTATAGTACCATAAGGAAAAACCTTAGTGACTACAAAAGGTCCGGACCACCTAGATTTTAATTTTCCAGGAAAAAGTCTCAGACGGGCATTGTATAATAAAACTTTATCTCCTTCCTTAAATTCCTTAGATTGCTTAATCCTTTGGTCATGATATCTTTTTGTCTTCTCTTTATATAGCCTTGAACTCTCATATGCCATTTGTCTCATCTCGTCAAGTTCATTCAATTGGTACAATCTTTTCTTTTTAGCTTCATCTAAATCAAAATTCAATTGTTTGATTGCCCAATATGCTTTATGCTCTAATTCCACCGGTAAATGACATGACTTCCCGTAGACTAATCTATAAGGTGTTGTTCCTAGGGGAGTCTTGAACGCTGTTCTATAGGCCCATAAAGCATCATCTAATTTATCAGACCAATCTTTCCTATTAAGAGCAACTGACTTTTCCAAAATTCTTTTCAATTCTCTATTTGATAGCTCTACTTGACCACTAGCTTGAGGGTGATAAGGAGTAGTTAGTCTATGATTTACTCCATATCTTCTCAAAACCTTTTCCATTTGTGAGTTGCAGAAATGAGTCCCCCTATCACTTATGATTGCCTTAGGTGTTCCAAACCGAGCAAATAGCTTCTTTAAAAACTTGGTAACCACTCTAGCATCATTAGTAGACAAGGCCTCAGCTTCTACCCACTTAGATACATAGTCTACAGCAACTAAGATATATTGTTTCCCATCAGATTTAGGAAAAGGCCCCATGAAATCAATCCCCCATACATCAAACACTTCACACTCCAATATAAAGTTCTGGGGCATCTCATCTTTCTTAGATATATTTCCTGATCTTTGACATCGATCACACCTAGAACTAAAGGTTTGTGCATCCTTGAACAAAGTTGGCCAATAAAAGCCACATTCAAGAACTTTATGTGCTGTCCTATTAGAGCTATGGTGACCTCCAGTTAAACCAGAATGACAATGTTCCAAAATTTTCCATCCTTCGGATCTAGAAACACATCTTCTCATTATTTGATCAGCACAAATCCTAAAGAGGTATGGATCATCCCAGATATAGTACTTTAGATCAGAGAAAAATTTCTTCTTTTGATGGGAGTTTAATTCCTTAGGGATTATTCTAGCTACCAAATAGTTTGCTATATCAGCAAACCATGGAACTTCATTATCATTTAATTGCTCATTCATCTTCAGAATAGAATAGAGTTTCTCCTCAGGAAAACGATCATCAATTTCAGATTCATCTAAGCAATCTAAGTCCGGATTTTCTAACCTAGATAGATGGTCAGCAGCAAGATTCTCCGCTCCTTTTTTATCTCTAATTTCTAGATCAAATTCTTGCA
This sequence comes from Combretum micranthum, assembly GCA_024138025.1. Lineage (NCBI taxonomy): Eukaryota > Viridiplantae > Streptophyta > Magnoliopsida > Myrtales > Combretaceae > Combretum > Combretum micranthum. Next base: position 175,426 of record JAMXBD010002032.1, read on the forward strand.
AAAGGAGAATCCACCTAATCAATCTAGGCTTAGCATCTGATTTATTAAATAAATATCTTAAAGCCGAATGGTCAGTAAACACAATTGTTTTAGAAAGAATTAAATAAGATCTAAATTTTTCAAAAGCAAATACTACTGCTAGTAGTTCCTTCTCAGTTGTTGTATAATTTTCTTGTGTGGCATTAAGGGTTCTACTAGCATAATAAATAGGTTGGAAATATTTTTCTCGCCTTTGTCCCAATACAGCTCCTATGGCATAATCACTAGCATCGCACATTAACTCAAAAGGCAAGTTCCAATCCGGTGCCACCATGATTGGGGCATTAGTTAATTTAGATTTTAAAAGATTAAATGCTTCAACACATTCATCATTGAACTCAAAAGCTACATCCTTTTCTAACAAGTGAGTCAAAGGTCTAGCAATTTTTGAAAAATCTTTTATGAATCTCCGGTAAAAACCAGCATGTCCTAGGAAACTCCTTATAGCTTTAACTGATGTGGGGGGTGGTAAATTAGAAATAGTTTCAATTTTTGCTGAGTCAACTTCAATACCCCTATGAGAGATTTTATGTCCTAACACTATGCCCTCTTGTACCATAAAATGGCACTTCTCCCAGTTAAGCACAAGGTTGGTCTCTTCACATCTTGTAAGGACTTTTTCTAAATTCTCCAACATAAATTAAAAGAGTCACCAAAAACAGAGAAATCATCCATAAAAACCTCCATTCCATCCTCTATTAAACCTTGAAACAAAGCTAACATACAACGTTGGAATGTGGCTGGAGCATTACACAATCCAAATGGCATTCGCCTATAAGCAAAAGTACCAAAAGGGCATGTAAATGTGGTTTTCTCCTGATCCTCGGGTGCTATAGGGATTTGAAAATAACCTGACATACCATCTAAGAAGCAATAATAAAGATGGCCAGCTAGTCTTTCAAGCATTTGGTCTAAAAAGGGAGGGGAAAATGGTCCTTTCTAGTAGCTGAGTTAAGTTTCCTATAGTCTATACACACTCTCACCCCGTGACAGTACGCATAGGAATTAATTCATTTTTATCATTTGGAACAACTGTCATTCCCCCTTTTTTTGGCACCGTGCACCGGACTAACCCAAGTACTGTCCGATATAGGATAGATTATCCCAGCATCTAATAATTTTATTACTTCTTTCTTTACGACATCTCTCATATTGGGGTTTAGTCTCCTTTGGGGTTGTACAACAGGTTTAGCACTTTCATCCAATCTAATCTTGTGAGTGCAAAAAGAAAGATTTATCCCCTTAATATCAGCTAGCTTCCAAGCAATTGCTTGCTTGTGTTTCCTAAGCACTTCCAATAATTCCTCTTTTTGATTTTTAGTTAAATTAGCAGCAATTATCACAGGTAATTTAGAATCATTTTCTAAGAATGCATATTCCAAAAAATCAGGCAAAGGTTTTAATTCCAAGAGAGGTGGGTCTTCAATAGATGGTTTATCAATAATCATATCATCCCTGTTTATTTTTAAAAAATCATCTGTACTCAATACTTGTTTTTCATTATTTAGTTGTTCTTTTAAATGCCAAACTTCAGGATTTGTTATGTCATCATCATTTGCATGCAAAGTGTATTCAATAGGATCTTTACATAACAATTCTGACAAACAAGCCTTCACAGAAAAATCAACCAAATCAATAGAAAAACAAGAGTCATCTTGGCCCATGGATTTTTTCATAGAAACAGGGATATTAACTATTACATCTTCATCACCAACCCTTAAAATTAGTTTTCCATCCGCTACGTCTATAATAGCCCTAGCAGTTGCTAAAAATGGTCTTCCTAGTATAAGTGGAACATCTACATCTTCATCCATGTCAAGAATAACAAAGTCTACGGGAAGATAAAGTTTTCCACTTTTACAAGGACATCTTCTATTATTCCTCTAGGGTACTTAACCGACCTATCAGCTAATTGAAGACTCATGCGGGTAGGAGTGGGTTCTCCTAAACCTAATCTTTTGAACAATTTGTACGGCATTAAATTTATACTAGCTCCTAAATCAGCTAAAGCATGTTGTAATTCCAGATTACCTATATAACAAGGGATAAGGAAGCTACCTGGATCCTTTAGCTTTTTAGGAATCCTATTTTGGAGAATAGCCGAGCATTCTTCACCAAGGGTGACATGAGACACTTCCTCCAGCTTTTTTTATTCGAGAGAAGGTCCTTGAGGAACTTTGCATAGCGTGGCATTTGTGCAAGGGCTTCTACAAAAGGTAAATTTATATGTAATTGTTTAAATAAATCCAAAAACTTACCATATTGTTGGTCCTTGTCCTTATTCCTCAACCGAGCTGGATAGGGAATAGGTGGCACATATTCCTTCACTATTGGTGGGGTCGGTTGCTTTTTCAAGGTGTCTTCATTTTCTTTTGGTAGCTCAATTGCATCATCCTTCCCCAACTCCTTTCCTTGTTGATCCTTCTCTTTATCATGCTGGAGTTCTTTTCCACTACGCAAGGAGACAGCTTTTAATTGTTCTTTAGGATTCATTTCGTATTTCCCGGTAGTGTTCCTTGGTTTCTTTCCGAAAGCATCTTAGCAATTTGTCCAATCTGATTTTCTAAATTATGAATGGATGCTTCATGATTCCTTAGTGTTGCATTGTTTGTTTGAATAAATTGCTGCATGAGATCTTCAAGAGAAGGCTTTTTCTCTTGAATAGTAGACCTTGGATACCCGGGAGGAAGAGGGGTTTGTCTCTGAAAATTCTGACCACCCAAGAGAAATTTGGGTGGTTCCTCCATCCGGGGTTATATGTATTGCTAAAAGGATTATTTTGAGCTCTCATTGGATTTCCCACAAAATCTACTTGTTCCAAATTGTCTTGATAGCACTAGGGTAATCCACATAAGGTCCTTGAGAATGTTGTTGCATAGATAATCCTTTCACTTGGGTCGCTAATGCATCTACCTTCGCTGCTAGACATGAAATAGCATCTACCTCATAGACTCCAGCTGCTTTTTTTCTCTTGTGCGCCCGGATGACCATTGATATGAATTGATGGCCATATCCTCCAACAGCTGCAATATATCCTCGGGAGTCTTGTGGTTGAGAGTACCCCCGGCTGCTGCATCTATCATTTGACGGGTACTAAAATTCAAGCCATTATAAAATGTTTGAACTTGCATCCAAGTGGGCAAGCCATGGTGTGGACACCTTCTTAACAGCTCCTTGTATCTCTCCCATGTATCATACAAGGTCTCCGACTCCAATTGAGTGAAAGTGGAGATATCCGATCGAAGCTTAGCCGTCTTTGCTGGTGGGAAATATTTGGCAAGGAATTTTTCTGCAAGTTCTTGCCATGAGTTGAAAGATCCTGGTGGTGACGAAATCAACCAATGCTTAGCTTTGCCCCGAGAGAAAATGGGAATAATCGGAGTCTAATGTCATCGTTTGTGGCTCCAGCTATCTGAAAAGTGTCACATATTTCCAAGAAATTCTGAATATGAAGATTCGGATCTTCATCTTGCAAGCCGTCAAATTGGACACAATTCTGAACCATTTGGATGATGCTTGGCTTGATTTCAAAATGATTAGCAGCCACTCTTGGTCGATTGATGCTAGATTGAACTCCGTCAATGTTGGCCTAGCATACTCCATCATGGTACGGTGGATGGCTTCATTTTGATTATTCGCTAACCCGGATTCATCAATCCTTGTGGGTTGAATTGTTGAGCAGCAGGTGGGTTTTCATTTCCGTCCGCCATGTCAACTGAGGTAGGAGGCTTGCTTTCCGTTGAATTGGAGAAGACTCCAAATTTTCTTTAGCTAATTGTCGACGATTTTTTAGTGCTGTCTTTTCGGTTCCGGGTCAAAAGCAAGAGGCCCTGATGGTCTATTCCTAGTCATACAACAAAAGGAAGACAAATGAGGTTAAGTTTCCACCCAAGTGTTTACAAAACACAGATAATAAAAATAAAAATAAAACAAGAATAATAGAATAAGAGGCTGCCTATTAATGCCGATCCCCGGCAACGGCGCCAAAAAGCTTGATATTGGTTTTATATCACTTAAAATTTATTAAAAACACCGCTTAAAAACTATAAAAACCAATAGATTTGGCAAGTGGACCAATCCTAATATAGTATAGCTTTGTAAACGGGATCGTCCTCAGGGATCGTTTTAAAAACAACACTCTAATCCTATTATTAAGAAATAACAGCAGGGAAAAATTCAAGAATTAATTTCAGTTGATGTTTTATGATTATCAAGAAGATTTAATCAATATGTTTATGACTATTCAAGGTGTTCTATAACAGAAAATATAAATCCAATGATTCTCGGCTCATTCAAACAATGAATCACTACTAAAATCACACTTCATACCCATTTATATTGATATTCAATGAATTAACAACAGTATTCAATTTTAATCCGCAAGATTTCTTAATTAGATTGATATCTTTCTCAAGATTATCAATCCCTAATCCTTAGATCTATCTGTTAGAATTTCTTCTCAACCAATAACAATCCAAGAATCGCATTAAAATCAGTAAATCTTATATTGAATCAATCAAATACTCATCAATCAACCCAATACAGAAGATTCTTGCAAATCTATCTCTAGAATTCACAAACAAATCTCTCTAAACATGTAGATCTATTCCTATATCCAAACTTTCATTTGTAATATAGAAAATCTGATATGAAATTAGCATTCTAGACTACTAAGTTCAAGAAAGATTAAGTACACATGTTTAGAATTAAAATTGAACAATAAATCTTCATTGAATCATCATCAAAACAGAGTACAAAGATAGATCTTAGAGTTCATCATCATTTGAATGAAAATTTCTCTACTCCTCCATATCCGTATTACAAAACATGATTAAATCAATGTAAAACAATACTAGATAAGAAAGAATACACCTTTGAACCGAAATCTTGAAAGCCCAAGTCTTGACAAGTAGGATTGTCTTGACAAATCTGTTATGAATCTTGAATAGACTTGAAAATTACTCTAAAGTTATGTTTTGATGTACAAAGTTATGTTTTTACTAACCTAAGACACGTATTTATATGATAGGAACCTGGTACAACAGTTACAAGTTAAGATATGGATCAATCTTTCTAAGTTTATCTAAGTTTGACCGAGTAAAACTGTAACAGACAAACTGCACGACACCTGCATGACACTCTGCATCCTGTCGTGTAACTCTCTGGTCATTTTCTGAACATTCCAGGATAACTGCACAACAGCTACATGACACCCTGCATCCTGTCGTGTACTTTTCCTGGTGCATATTTTTTCATTTTCCTTATCAAAGGCTTCCATAATTGTTTCATGGCTTGTTTACTCTTTCCAAAGCTTTGCTCCTTCATTCTTTTTGCTTCGAAAACTTCCTCAAACTTGATTAAATTCATTCCAAAGCTTAATATTCATCAAATCTCTAAAGAAAACACAAAATAACCAAGTCTAAGTATTATTTCTTACAAAAATAAACATAAATAACTTTAAATTACTATATTTTAACTTAATAATTATAGTATAATTTACATGTATCAGGTAGCTTTATAATCTTTCAATGCAATGGGTATATGGAATTGATACCTCATCGACTTCACCTTATATGGGGCCTCTTTCTGCTCCTCTTGACATTGGATAACTACTTTTTTCAAATCGAATTGGATCATTCTAATAAAAGGCTCAGATTCTTCAATCATGATCATGTTGATCGTGGGCCCATGATTCGAAAGAGGATTGGTGTTAACATTAGGGGTTGGAGTTTCAATGAAATCTAGTTGGACTAATTTAGCATCAATGAGGTCTTATTCTGAAGCCTCCAACAATTGTCAGTAGAATGACCCACTTGCCCCAAATGATAATCACATTTCTGCTCGAGGTTAAAGCATTTGGGCTTGTAGTTTTCTTTGGGTGTTTCAAAGGTGATCAGATTATCGACTCTAAGCCGAGATAGAACTTGGCTAAGGGGTACGAGAATTTTGGTAAACTGTCTTTTGGGTCTATTGAATGGTTGGTTGTTGTGACTGGGTGAAGGGTTGATTAGTGTTTAGGGTTGATTGGTAGGCGTAAGATTGGGTAGGTTTAGTGTATGGGGTTGAGCTGACTACACTGATAGTATTATCCTTTCCTTTGTAATTGTTGAAGTACTTGGAGTTTGTAGTCTTTTTCTCCACATGGATCTTCCCGGTAATAATGGCATTTTCAATTCTGCATCCGGCCAATACTATCTCGGAGAAATCAATAGTAGTATGTCCAATGAGATGGGTAAAGAATGGTTCTTCCAAAGTATTGATGAAAGTAAAAGTCAAATCATTCTCTAGGATAGGGGTAGATACCATAGATGCCATTGATCTCCACCTTTGAGTATATTCCTTAAAGGACTCATCATTCTTCTTCCTCATATTGCCTAAATCCCACATAGATGGGGCCACTTCAATATTGAACTTGTATTGATTATAGAAAGTGCTAGCCAATTTGTCCCAAGTATTAATCTCATCAAGATCCAATTGAGCATACTATGTTAAAGCTAGACCGGTAAGGCTATCTTGGAAAGTCTGGATCATAAATTGCTTATATTGAGTGTATCGGCTCATCATCCTCACATAGAGCTTAGTGTGTAACTTTGGGCAACCAGTATCATCATACTTATCAAAGTCGGGAATCTTGAACTTCTCGGGGAAAGCCCCAGCTTCGATTGTAGGAAAGTTTGTGATTCTAGCTTGATCAAATCCTTCTATTTTCTCAAAAGCTTTGAGTTTCTCATTGAATTGAGAGAAAAGCCTTTTCTCCATCTCTTTGTTTTTAGCCTCAATTTCCTTCTCAAGGCTGGAAGATTTGATCTCGACAGTGATTTGTGGTTCATAATTAATTACTTGTTCCTCAATGGCTTTACCATCTCTCTTTACCCCGGAATGTCCTTCGGTAGTATCTTGAGGGGCCTTTAAGTTTTGTGAAAGAAGATTCATTTGCTCGGTCATTCGAAATACCATTTGCTCTAAAGCAGTGAACCTTTGCTCAGAAATTGGATTGGAAATGCTAGAATTATTGTCGTTGTTGCTAGCCATGCTAGATTTAGACCTTGTGATGATTGGACTTCAAATCGGGTTGGACAGTTAGGAGCTATCTTTTAGAAACTAGATGAAAATTAAAAACAAAAATTCCAAGTTTAGAGAAAAATATGTATATTTATATATATAATTATATTTTTGAGCGAAAATCTTATTATTTATTTACATTCTCAACAAAACGAGCAAACGGTTAGTGGTAAAAATATATATACACAAAATCAAGCAAACAGTCAGTGAACAAAATATATACAAAAGAGTTATATAAGAACATGTAGAGACAAGAAAAGAAAAGCGCATGCGCATGCAAATTGAGATGATGAAGAAGCTTTGTGGCAAAAACGATTTTATTTCATTAAAGCTGAATTTATTCAAGGAGTCAATACATGACCTAATCATGACAAAACCGAAAAGCTAAACCAAGAGACTTCAAACTTAAACCAAACGCCTAATCTTGCTAGGACAGGCTAAATGGTCCTTCAGCTCCTCGATAGTCCTCTTCGCCATCCGTAGTTAAGCTTCAAGTGTTTGAACCTTGGCTTGAGAACTTTGCACTTCCTCTTCCATCTTTCGCTCCCTCTTCTTCATTTTTTGGAAGCGAACCTCCACCCGGGCTTTTTTCAATTCCATATAAGCTTGTGTCTCCGGGTCCAAAGTGGTAGGTGGTCGACTCAACACCTCGGGAGCTTGAAATTCCAACCCTTCTACCTTTGCCCTTTGGTTGAGAATGTATTCTTTAGTGGCCTGGTATTTCTTCGTCTCAGTATTGATGGGTTCTATCACGTAGATTGGCTTGATTTCTCTTGTCTCCCATTTGGCTTGCATCATCCCTAGCTTTCCCTCTCTTTATGCCAAAGGAATGTTGGGGTCATCATAATCTATATTAACCTCCTCCAATGATGGCTTGCTAGTTATATCTTGAAGTACTCCATATTGTCTTATCACACGAGCCGGATAATATCCCGTTGACCCAATTAAACCAATCAAAGGAACTGCCGCACACTCTGTGCATCCAGTTATTGCCGTGTGACTGTGTGAGAATGGAACCACTTAGCAATCCAAAGGAATGTGTGAGTTCTAGGTCTTGGAGTAAATGCACCTACTCATCGGTTCTTGGAAGATCTTGAATGCGGACTTTTTTACTAAAGCTCAAAATAAGATCATAACTGTCTCTAATGTGGCAAGCCGGGCTCAAATTGCTCCCATAATCTTTAGTGTGGCTAGCAAACCAAACTATCAAAAGTGCTATACTAGACTTGAACTTCCCCTGGCCGCTATTCTTCAAGTGGTTGAGAGATCTATTTTGTTCAGCGAGCAAGGCCGGGATATAAAACTTTCCTGCCAAAAACTGGTCCAATAATTCCACCACATGATAGTGGATGAATAGATCCCCATTCGGGAAGAGGATAGTACCAAATACTGCGGCTATAAAGGTGTTGATGCAATTTTGTTCACAAAAGATGGACTTATTGTCCTTGTAACCATTTAGAGATCCAAACCATTTGATTAAGTTAGAAAGCCGAATGGAGACGGAATTGCAATTCTTGAAGGCTTTAGATACATCGGTCCTCTTAATCCCTAAAAAGGAGTTGAACAAATTGATCGGCCTTTTACTAAGTTGAGAGGCATATATTCCCGCATGAGTTGGTAGAGCTTCAAGAAGCCTTGTGTATTCCTCAATAGTAGGACTCAAAGTGTGCTCACCAAGACAAAAGGCGGCCTCATCAATATTCCATAAGTAAACCAAGGCCCTAAAAAGATGAATGGGGACTTGGACCTTTGGTAGAGAAAGAATAGGGCCTAAACGGTGTTCAATGAATCCTCTTTGTCTTGGCTTAAAAGTTTGTAACCACTTGTTCAAAATGGGCATCAGACTAGTAGGCTCATGAACATAGATCTCGGGAATAAGACGAACCCACATGTTACCACTACACATACTGCTTGCCATACTTCCTAATCTACATATTACAAAAGAGATATGTTACAACACGGTATATACATTTACAAAGGACAAAGATGAGGTTACAAGGATTTACAAGACACATTTACATAACGGATTACAAAGGAAAGTTAACTCCTATAAATTCAGCTTTTGTTTTGTTTTGTAAAAAGTTTTTGAAAAACACTTTGATGGGCCACAATGCTTGATCATCATCTTCTTCATGTAGTGAATGCAAGAAGGGTGGGTTCTAAAGGTCCCCAAATTAATAGGCCATAGGCCACATTAACCAAAGTGGGAGGCTAATTCGTGTCCCGAATGGTGGGTAACCACAACACCCGATGCCTACTGGTGCTCCCATCCTATGTTACCAAAGGTGGCCCGGGTTTGACCACATCTAGCACACATTTTTCTTAAATTCAACCTTGCCCCTAGTCAAGGGTAGAGGTGGGCACGGACCGGTTTTCTTAAAACCAAGCCAAACCATAATTTACGGTTTGGTTTTTTTTTTTCCATCTCAAACCAAACCATTAACGGTTTGGTTCGGATTATAAATTTTTTAAACCATTAAATAACGGTTTGGTTCGGTTTAGATTACCGTTTAAATCAAAATTCTAACTAAAAATTTTTCTTGTTCTAGTTTTTTTAAATTTGTGTAGATTCTTAAATATTTATATCATTTTACAAAGTTGATATTATAAACCATAACAAAATACTTTATAAATTCATCATACTTTTAATCTATAGTTCTCTATAAAATCAATTATCCACCAATAAAATACATTCACTAACCAATACATAGTAAGTCATAATTTATAATTTTTAATATAACCATCATTATCATTTATCTACCAATAATTTAGCCAAAATAAAAAATCATTTATCAACAAAATTCATCGATGAATAAAATGACCAGCTGACAAAATATATTAAACAATTAATACATAATGAAAGTCTATAACTGAATAAATAAATTTCATACTTTACAAAGTTAAAAGCTATTAAAAAAAAACAATAGTTCATCATCAACAAAAAATTACATATCATGAGCTTAAAAAAATTTAAAAAAGGACTAGTTGATTTCAATTAATATTCACTAAATAATAAATATCAAATGAAATCATATAAATATATAGTAAAATATTATTATATTTTTCTAAAACGGTTTGGTTCGGTTTTATGGATTGATTTTGTTTACCTTCCAAACCAAACCGTAAATTTAGGGATTGGGTTTGGATTTGAAAATTTTCAAACCAAACCATGAAAAAAACCATATTTTCGGTTTGGATTGATTTGGTTACGGATTGGTTTGGTTCGGTTGGTTTTTTTACCCACCCCTAGTCAGGGGTATTTGCAGAATTTTTTCCTTTTTTTTCTTCTTTTTTTTTATCCGCATCACTTAAACAAAAAGATTAGTACAACTATTTACAAATACAAGATATTTACAAAAGAAAGCAATTTAAATATGAAAACATAAAGTGGCTAGCCCTCTAAAAAATTATCTCTAGTGAAGTCGCCAAGCTGTTGAGCCTGAGTTTTGATTTTCGGTTCGATTTCCTTTAATACGATTCGTACTAAACCCTAACCCATTCAATACGAATCCTCGACTAAGAATTAAAGGAAATTTTGAATTTTGAAAATATTTTGGAGTCGCCACTCGACTAAAGTCAAGAAAAAAAGATAAACCAAAACCAATGGGTAGATTAATTTTAATTTTCCTACTGATCCGCGAAAAAAAATCGTTTTAAAAATGAGAACCATAAATTAATTTGAGTATGGGGGCTAACCTATTAAAACCTAAACAGTTACCACTTTAGCTTTCCAATTTTAAATTGTTTTCTTTTAAACCTTAATTTCAAAATCTAAACTATTTACAAGGCTCTACCTATTTACAAATATGTACAAATTTACTTAAACTAAGAGAAACAAACAAAATCATAAAAATAATTTTTTTACATATTTTGAGTCGCATTTAGGTGCCTAGTTACCTGCTAATCGAGATCAGACCACACGTAATTCTTTGAGAAAAATTTAGTTTGTTGGTTAATTTTAGTATTTTGAAATCTTATCAGTTCAATAAGTTTTATGATTTAATAAAAATTCTAATTTTATGTGATTCTTAAATCTATTAAATTAATTTTGAACAAATTTATAAAAATCAAACTTTTCTAGGTGTCAAAACTATTTTTTTTTAAAACAAACAAATCATCATAATATCAATCATCACAAAAACTCATGTAAAACTATCACAATTATTTATAAACACAAACTTCACACTATTGTCGTATATTAACATCAAACAAATATTACTATGATTAATATTATTAAAACTTCAACTAATTTCATTTATTAATCTATTTCTGTGAAAACATATATTTATTACTAATTATATATAATCTATTATTATATATTATTATATTATTATATATACATATACACATATACGGTAAAGAAAACTTACCTGGATGAAGATAGCTCCGCGTGCAAGAATTGAAGACAACCAGGGATGAAGACCGCGACAACGTGCAGAGGATCGACGAGTGGATGAATGAAGGACGACTTACGACAACCAGGATCGACGACAATGATGACTAGGAGTAGTCTGGTGATGGTAGCAGTAATAGCGGAGGGTCGACGATAACGTGGCAGTAGACGACCAATGAAGGCAGATCGGCAAGGATGGGAGATAATTGATTGAGGGCTTTGAAGTCCTCACGATTCCGAATAATCAATATAAATTAATTGTTCTAATTTTCCCTTCCTCCTTCCAAAACAGAAGATGAGGAGGGTATTTATAAGCTTTAATTCGACCAAAACCTTCATAATTAATTAATCTCGAACTTAAGGCTTGTAAAACATATTTTGGGAAAAATTTGAATAATCCGAGTCAAAACCGATGTAGGTTTCCAATTAAATGCAATAAATGACGTGTACCTCCCACATTGTTAAGGGTGTTTACAATTCGGTTAACCAGTCCGTGGCCCTATTTTTTTATCCTAACCGTAATAATCGGATTTTCAATATCCTGATTCTAAACCGATCCATTATGAACAATTAACCGCTTTAATGGTTAACCTTTTTTTTCTGTTAATTTTTTCGGTTTTTGGTTTTTTAACCGTTTAACATAATGGTTATGTAAAATTTGCAGTTAACCATATTTTTCAATGTGTCCATAAAAAAATTAGAGTACTTTTTTGTATAATGATATTAAAAATTATAAATTAAGAATGTAAGACATGTAAAATAGTTATTAATATATATCATTGCCATCAAGATAATCATCATAATAGCCTTTTACTCATGTGTTCTTATCAACCTTGATCAATTGAGCTCAATACAAAATCTCAATCAAACACCACCATTCCAATTTTCAAACACATATGCATTTGTTTCTTTTTATTTGAATCATTCATGTAAACATAATTCATATTGATAACACTAAAGAATAATTATACGGGTATATTATAAATTATATATATTTATAATTACGGATCAGCTAATTGCATCCATCGGTTTCTAGAATCTAAAAATCGAAACTGAAACCAAAAACCGAAAAAATTAAAAATGCCAATCCTAAATCAAAACTGATGGATTGGTTAACCATTTTTTTCGGATTGGTTTTCCGGTTTCGGTTCAGTTATCCTAAACATTCTGTTTTTTTGCATACCCCTACATATTGTAACTTCCTAATAATTAAATTGCCTAAAAAACAACTTTCACACGTTTTTGAATTTTTAGAAAAGTGCCAAAAACGAGTTTTTCCCAAATTTGAACTTTGGATTTGAAAAAGTAATTATTGATGAAAACATGTGATTTTTATACCAAAACAAACTATTCCATGCCTTGTTTCCAAAGCTGCCTTCGGTTCGTAGAAAAAAGGTCCAGAAGTGGGCCGAAAATGGGCTCAAAGTGGGCTGGTTGTGCTACCCAACAAAGAAGAAGATGAATAGTAATTTTTTTTTTTTCAGATTATAAAACTATATTATATACATATAATTACATCCATTATATTTATTTCCTTTAATTTGATTTATTTTTCCTAATTTTTATTTCTAATCATAATGCTCAAAAATGCAAAAAATCCTTCAATTTAGCCATATTTGCACTAATATTAACATTTAATTATTAACAAATTGATAAAAATAAATCAAAATGAGGTGTCTACAAGGGTCTCAGAACTGGGTAAGGATACAACTTTTTTGGAGTTTGTCCTTATAAGATAGGGTATGGGTACGAGGTCTTCATACCAAGTATCGATCGTAGAATCTGTACTCTAATATATAAAGAGTATAAGTTACCGAATATCCTATATATACCTTATTAAATATTACAAATAATGTTAAAATATAAGATATAAATAATAATATTTCATTTTTTTTATCTTGCAACAACTTTTCTCAAAATTATTATTTGTAGACTACCTTTATAAAATTTTTATTATCAAAGAACTTATACTATTTTATTTTAAAGAACTAAGGTTGTATGTATGTACTTGAACTCCTATATTATATAGAAATGTTTTTTTATCTTTTAAGATCAATTGATATAGAAGTAGTTCCAAAATGCTTAATTTTGAAATTTGCTATATCTTTTACAATTTTGTTTGATATCACAAAAATAGGTTTTTATAGTAATTGTTACAAGTTCCACATTTTACACATAAGCCTATTCGCTATGCTAGAGAACTTATGACATTAGCAAATTACTTTCAAAATTCAATCTCGCATGTTATCTATAGTGAATATAAGAAACTAAAGCAGTTCTATATATACATTACCGAAACCATATCAAATATTTAAAACTTGAAGTTTGAGAAAGATAAAAAAAAAGCATAAAGTTTTGTTGATAAATGTACAGGTTCCACAAGATATCTTGTACCTTATAAATTTTACAAGGTATAAGGACAGGGTAGGTTTGAAGGGCCATGGGAAAGGTTTTGGTAATAAAATTTAATGTCCTATAACTTACAAGCTAGGGTACATATAGTACTATATACCATATCCACCATGTATTTGCTTATCCTTAATATAATAAATATTACAATTTTATTATGTTCCTACTCAATAAGAATTCAATTTTCTTCTTATTTCATAAGATGAGGTGGATGTAAATCGAAATTGTTAGAGATATCTTACAATTGTGTAAATTCTAGTTGGTTTAAAACTACATTAAAACCTTACACTTCATTTCATTTGCACTTGTAACATATAATCTTGGCTTACATATGTGGTGCATTATACATGTACGTAGCCATAAGCACAGTTCATTTCAAATCGGAACCAAACCGGTAGTTTTAGAACTAGAAACCAGACCGATTAGCCGATTTTAGAACCAACTAAAGAACTACCATTTTCGATTCTTAGGTGGTTCTAGGGTGAAAATGGGAGTTCGAACCGGTTCCTTGGAAAAAAAAGGAAAATTAGAGAAAAAATTAGAAAATTATATTAAATATATAATTATTAATATTTATACTAATAAATAAAATTTATTACCTATTTACAATATTTAACATGTTATTATCAACAACATAAAAATATACTTTAAAACCATATATAATTTAGTTTATATAACTTCTCGTAAAAGCAAAATTTATTTCCTTAATAATATAAGACTATTTTTTGTATTTTAATTTTCTTTTAATCCTCTAGACTAATTTTTAATCTTATATTACTAACTATAATTGATATTGGTTGTATTTGTATAAACGAATGTGCATTCTAAACAAAATTTAATGCATATAAACCTAATAATTAATTATTTTGAATTTTAAATTTATTTTTTATTTTTATTTTAAAAAATAAAATTCCTCAATTTAAAACTAGAATAGTGAGAGATGATTCTGATTTGGTTTGATTCTAGAACAATGCCTATGGCTATATGTATCTAGTAAACCAAATTACTAATCTTAATTGAGTTCAACTTCAGTTAGATCAATTTAAATATTTTATAATTTGATTATAGGTAAAATCTAGAATTTATGAATAACAGTCGGTTTGATTCATCGGTTTCCGCTTTTTCGCCCTTTCATATATGCCGGTGCCACATTGTTTTAAAAGCTAAGAGACACTAAATAATTGAATATTACAACTCATGTACACCCTTACTACAAAGTGGAATATGTAAAATATTTCCCCCCAAAATTTATTCTTTTGCACTAGAAAATTTCACATTTTTTTTTTCCCCACTTTTCACAGTTTTATACGGAAACAAACCTATATCTTTCTTTTTTCCGGCAGATAAATTTTTCTTTCCAATCTTTTTTGTTTCAAAAATACATAAAGTTAGGGAAAAAATACATTCAAAGTTTAATCTTAGAGCCATACATTTCTAACCTTTGAAAATGTATTTTAATGATAAACTAGTCAATAATTCCAGATATTATTAATAAATAACCTTTTAGATTTTTTTAAAAGTGCCTTTTAATTGTTTTAAAAATGGATACAAATCATTACCTAAAAAAATATAGATACGGATAGAAAATAGAATATCCAATGTTTCCTTAAAAAGCTAATGTCCATTAAGTCATTGATATTGAAAATACAGTTTCTTTTCTTTTCTTTTTTTTCCCATAAATATTGAAATACATTTTTAATATTTATTCACATCATAATTAAAGTCTGAGAAATTATTTATATGTTTCCCAATTTTTTTTCTCCTAACCTCCCGATTTCCTGTCACCGTGTTTGTTCATATTTACAACTAAATTTTCAATAGCCTCCCAACATTTACACCGTGTTTGGCAATTTTGAAAAGAGGACAAATGGACAGAATCGAAAAGAAAAGAATATACTGGAAAGGAAATACTGTGTTTATTTTTTTAGACTCATAAGATGAATGAAAATAAAACAAAATTGGATAAAATTTGTGCTTTTGATGTTATTTAGTTGGGACAATAAAGAAAATGAAAAGAAATAAAATATTTAATAGACTAAAAGTCTCTTATTTTAATTTTTTTCTTTAACTTACTTTAAGTGATGTTTTTGTCACTTTAGTTAGTTTTTCTCAATTTCTGCTGCCTTTGGTCCAAAAACTGAGGGAAAGAAATGAGCTTCATCTTACTCTCCATTTCCATCGAAATCATTCCATTTCCACTCCATAGGGCTGGGCCAAAAAAAAAACCAACTAGATCGAGAAGTCGAATAGAAATCAGAAAATCAATCCAAAAAATATGGTTAACTAGTCCATTGGTTTTGGTTTAAGTTTATGATTTTAATTTTTTTTTATCTGTTTCGGTTTCAGTTTGTAACCATGAAAAACTGACAATTAACAGTTAACCGATTCCTATAAATATATATTATATATAATAATTTTTTTTAAAATATAAATAAGATTAAACATAAGTTTCAAAAACCCTAGGATTAAGCTTTACTCTCTCCTCTTGCTTTCTGCATCACCTCGCCTCTGTCCTCCTCCTTCCACACTCCTCACCTCACTTTTCCTACTTTGTAGCATCTATCATCTTTGACTCATCGTCGTCACTCTCGCCTCTGTCTTCTCCAAGTTGTTAATTGCCACCCGCCGCTCATCGTCATCTTCGACTCGTCGTCTTCTTCAGGCCGTTATTGCCAGCTTCAACTTGTCGTCTCCAGTCATCCTCCTCTCTATACCTTTTAACAAATAGTTGGTTTATTTGATCTTGGGTTTTAAATAAATCACTTCGCACTTTTGGATCGACATACTTATGTTAGTTCATGGGATATGGAGATTGTGATTGTATGTATACAGGGAAGAAGGTTTACTTTTTAAATACAAATTAAATATTAATTGCTGTTAGTATTAACAGTGTATATACAATGGCCAAATCAAAAGTTCACCCCTACTTTACTAGAAAATTATGTAGAGATTTTGATTTTGACCTTTGGATTCTAACATCAATTCAAATATGTTCAAATTGCATCTACACGATATATTATATGCAGGAAAGATTATCAATATGGAGTAGTAGCAAACACGATAGGTTTTTCGTAAATTGTAAATACCTTTTATATTTAACTTTTATGATTCAAATTGAACATTTAGACCTTTGAATCTTTAGAAAAAAAAAAATAAACTGCTTTTTAGAACTTATTTTATCATTTTGCCATTGGATAAAATAATAAAAAATTTTAAAATTATAAAGAAATGCTTAAAATAAAAGGGTATCATGAAGAAGGTTAAAAATATCTTTTAAGAGATTTGACAGTCAAATTGTTCAATTTTAAAGAGAAAGTGGTTATGCTAAGGATCTTAAAGGGCTAATTAGAAGTAGACATGAGAATTATATAGATGGTATTATGTTATCTTGTTTTTATAATTTATAAACCTATATCCTCTTCTTTACTCAGATGGACAGGTAAGTGTATCTATCGTTCAGTAGTATAAAGTAAAGTATAGGGTCGTCTCCTCAGGGAACGTGTCAAGCACTAATACTAAATTAACCTTCCTATTATCTAGCAATCGAATGGTCAAATTAGTGAATTAAGTCTAAATTTACAACTAAACTACACTAACTTCAGAATATCACTAGAACAACACAATAACAATGATACCACAAAATTGAACTCAAATTAAACAACAGGTTTACTTCATCAAATTAACATGATTAAATAACAATTCATCCAATTAATTACTTATCTGCTGGAATTCTTGATTCATGGTCAGTATTCTCATAAATAACCAATTCTAATCCAAATTTGCATCCACTAGAATCTCTTCTAAGTGAATGGACAAATCAGACTTTCCTTAAAGAACTCTTGTTGTCCTCAAATTCCTTAAAAACATGCAGCAAACTTTCTATTAATATCTTTATCAAAAGGAGTAGTTTGTTCTAGTGACTTAGATCTACTCGATGAAATTGTTTCTCAACATTTTCCATCGAGATCTAGCATAGGAGAATGTTGTGCACTACAATTTGCTTACTTTTATGAAGTTCTATCACTAGAAATTCGTAATTAAGCGGATTACTAATAATTAAAGGCACAATTCATGTTAATATGACTTCGTAAACCAAACCTACTACTCACACATGATAAAACAAGAATACAAACTCAGAAAAGACATGATTTTAACAGAAAATAAGATGAGAATTAAAGAAAAAGAAGAAACCCCTTTCGATACAATGATAGAAATGTTGTTACAAATCACAACACACAATCCCAGTTGTCTCTCTTAAGTTCTCCTGGAATTTCCCACAACACATTCTACGAACGTTGAACTATCGCAATGATTTCCTTGAAAACAAACTAAGAACATGTGTGATGATATGACAAGGAAGTAGTTACTACTTCCCCCTTGGGAATAATTTACTTATATGTCTAATACATTTTCCTAAAGGTTGTTGATGAAAAGATACGACTTTTTATTAGTGGATATACTGTTTGAACAAACTAATGTAAAAGTCGTATTTGTGACTTTCCAATTGTCATGGTCGTGACTTTGATTCATCTTCCAAACTTCAATCATCAGAGCACCAATCACGGTCATGACTTTTGCTTAGGTAGATACTGGCGTTGATTTTCTCGAAGTCCCCATCAATCACAATCGTGATTTTGTGATGGATTTGAATTCTTCCATTGCTACTTGAATTCATGGTCATGACTCTTCCTGCCTTGATCATATTTCCCCTTGATTCCTCCTAATAACTCCATTAAATTCCAAGTTAGCCTAAAATGAACATATACACTGGTTAAGTACCAATTCTCCTATAATTTAAGTCAATAAACTTTAAATTGGACTTATTTGGCTCTTAATAACTACTTCGAATAAAAGATAAATCATGCCTATCATATTAAAATGCTTGAAGAAAAGAAAAGAACATACAATTACAATAGCACATCATAAAAGCTTTTATATTATAATAACCTAACTATTTGTCGACTTGATGTAGATGTCTAGCATTGGGGATAATGAAAAAGCTATTGATTCTACTTCTAATGCTGTCCCTCCGGCTTCAAGCAATGAGAATGTGAGCTCTTAATCTTCAAGTGCTGATGGAAACACAGCAAAACCTCCCCTCCCAAACTTGCTAATTCAAAGGTACGTAAGAGGAAGTCTTAGGTTTGGGAACATTCTGACAAGAATGATGATATTAATGATCCTAGAGCTGCATGTAAACATTGCACCAAGTCTCTTGTTTATTCGTCTGCTAGTGGTATAAGATGTTTGAGTAATCATCTGATTAGGTGTAAAAAGTATCCTTACAATGTTGACAAGGGTAAAAAAACCTTATGTTTAAAACCTAAAGTTGATGAAGGGACTTGTGCAAATGTGCTTGCTAGTTGGAAGTCTGATCAAGTAGAATGTAGGAGGTATCTTGCTTGAATGATTATTGTTGATGAGTTTTCTTTTAATTTTATGGAACATGAGGGTTTCGTGATTTTTGTCAAGTAATGCAACTTCGTTTTCAAGTACCTTCTCGTAGAACTATAGGAAGAGATTGCTATAATATTTACAATGAGGAAATGGGAAAATTGAAAAAGTATTTTAAGAAAACGTCTTCAAGAATTTGTTTTTCTACTGATACATGGAAATATATTCAGAACTTATCATATATGTGTCTTACTGCCCACTCCATTGATGATGATTAGAAAATGCATAAAAGAATTATTTCTTTGTCATATTGCTGGTCATTTTGGGGAGATGGTTAGCATGGCTGTTGAGAGGTATTTGCTTAATTGGGGAATTGATAGGGTGTTTACTGTAACTGTTGATAATGCATTTTCAAATGATGTAGGTCTACAATATTTGAAAAGAAGACTAAATAGTTTGAAGGGAACTGTCTTAAGGAGTGAACATTTGCATGTGAGATGTGTTGCACATATTTTGAATTTGATTGTGAAAGATGGTTTGTAAGAAATAAATGACTCTATTGTGAGAATTAGACATGCAATGAAGTATATAAAATCTTCTCCTTTTAGAAACCAAAAGTTTAAGAATTATGTAGAAAAATAGAAAATTGATAGTGAGAGTCATTTATGCTTAGATGTGGAGACTAGATAGAACTCAACATACTTAATGTTTGAGGTAGCCTTGAAATTTGAAAAAGCTTTTGATTTGTTAGAACTCATTGATAGTGAGTATTCTATGGAACTTGTTATGAAGAAAGGCACTCCAACTTTTAAGGATTGGGAATATGCTAGGTCATTGCTGCCATTTCTCAAGATTTTTTATGACACTACCTTAAGCTTTTATGGTACACTTCATGTCACTAGTAATGAATATATGAAGAAGATTTATGGTCTTGGCATGATGATATCTGACATGATTGAAAAAGGAAAAGATCCTAGTTTGAAAGCTATGGCTATTAGAATGAAGAAGAAGTATGACAAATATTGGACAAATATTGATAATATCAATGTTTTTATTGTTTTTTGCATTGGTTCTTGATCCTAGATGCAAATTGAGATATGTTGACTATTGGTTGGTGAATTTTATGATGTAAATGTTGCAAGTAAATTAAAAGAAAAGGTGAGGGTTGTTTTAGAATCTCTGTTTGAATCATACAATGATTCCAAACTTACATCTAGTATCCATACAAGTGGAGAACAATAAGAAGTTGACTCACCTATGGCAGTTGATGAATATCAAGATGTTGGCCAATATCTAGATGATAAGTACTTGAAACATGATGGGGATGAAGAAAGTGAGGATTCAAAGAATGAATTGGAAAAATATTTACATGTTGATTATGGAAGAAGGTGCCTTCTTTTGATATACTGGGTTGGTGGAAAACAAATGCATCTAAGTACTTAATAATTTCTTTGATAGCAAGGGATGTGTTGGCTATTTCTGTGTCTATGATTGCTAGTGAATTTTAGCACAGGAAGTCGTGTGCTCTATTCATTTCACAGTGCTCTTACACCTAGACATGTGGAAGCTCTAATTTGTGGGCAAAATTGGTTAAGGAATTCAAGTCAACCCATATTTCTTGAGCATATCTTGGAACAACTAGAGTAGTATCCATAGGTAAATTTATTTCTACTTTATATATATTATTGTTCTTTTAATTAATCTTTTACTTATATATTAACGTTCTTTGTTTTTTTTCATCTTATTTTATTTTACGTAGAAACATCTTGCATTACTGAAGATTATCCTCTTTGCATAATTGATAATTGAGAAAAGAGTGTAAGTTAATTTCTATATTTTTTTTGTAGAAACACATGTTAAAATTTGTTTAAAATGGTTTAAAGCGTTAGTTCTTAATTGCAGATCATGTCATTGTGTCATGGATATAGGGATATGTGGAATAAAAAAGATCAAGATGGATCTTTTAGTGGTTTTATCACATTCTTTGGCATGACTTTAAATGATTACATTATGTTTGGGACATGTTTGTGATTCGAACAATTGTATTTTAATTATTATGTTATTGTTGTGTTTTACTAGCAATTTACATGTTTTTGATCAGATACTACTTGAACAATGGAACAATCAATGACATTAAGAAGGTTTTAATTTTTTATAGACTCATTCGAAATATGGTTAACTGCAATTTTTAGTTAACCATTATGTTAAATAGTTAAAAACTAAAAATCGAAAAATATTAACTGAAAAAAAGGGGTTATATGTTGAGGTGATTAATAAATGGATCAGTTTAGGTTTTGCATTTTAGAAAACCAATTATAATGATTAGGTTCAAAAAATGGGATCATGGACTGGTTAACCGGTCCATGCCTACCATAGAGATAGGAAAATTTCCTTGTGCCTTTCTTCATAGAAAGGGTGCTTCCTTAATTGGGGAATTGATAGGGTGTTTACTGTAACTATTGATAATGTATCTTCAAATGATGTGGGTCTACAATATTTGAAAAGAAGACTAAATAATTGGAGGGGAACTGTCTTAGGGGGTGAGTATTTGCATGTGAGATGTACTGCATATATTTTGAATTTGGTTATGAAAGATGGTTTGTGTGAAATAAATGACTCTATTGTGAGAATTAGACATATAGTGAAGTATGTAAAATCTACTCCTTCTAGAAACCAAAAGTTTAAGAATTGTATAGAAAATGAGAAAATTGATAGTAAGAGTCATTTATGCTTAGATGTGGAGACTAGGTGGAACTTAACATACTTATGTTAGAGGTAGCCTTGAAATTTGAAAAGGCTTTTGATTGGTTAAAGCTCACTGATCGTAAGGGTGGACATAAATAACTAAATACAAAAAATTCATTTCATTTCCCTTGTCTTCTTTTCATTTGAATTCTCCTATTCCAAACACAATGTAGCTTGGGTTATTTGTATTGTTTAATTTTTATCTATATCTGATTTGTATTTGGTCTATATCTAAAACTTATTTGTATTTAGTATGTTTGATATGTTTATAAATAAAAATATTTATTTTTTATTTGTATGTACTTTTTTTAACAAACAATTGTAGCAAAATGGTAGAAACAAAACGCCAAAACAACCATAGTAAGAAGAGACCCTAAAATCTGTCTAAACATCAAAATCGGGAATTACTAAAGAAGGCATGTATTTTTTTATAGTATTTGAGAAACAACTGATTAAACGTGGGTTATTTACAACAAACGCAAAGTGTAACACCATAAAAATTAACTATTTAGGTACGGTATGCACAAGAGATAAGAGAACAGCTCGGCTCCACCGCCACCAGCCTCCAGGCTCCCGTCAACAAAACTCACACCAATGTTGTACATGTCGAAGTAGCAGGGTCAAACAATGCAGGCAAAAGATACTGCCTCCCGTTAGCACCATGCGCATTGTAGCTGGCTCCACTGCTTGGGTCCACCAAAAGCTTCCCAGCGTAGCCCGGATAGGCTCCTTTACCATAAATCCCCGTGCACGCCGAAGCCGCTTCGAGCGGCGCGTCAGTGGAGCCCTGGAAGTACCCATTTTTGAAGGGGTTTGTCACTGTTCCGGCCAAAAGGCTTGCAATGTTTATAACCATGCCATCGACGCCCACGTCACCATTCGGCGCGCCGAGTGGAGCCGTTTGTGGGCCGTAAATGGGCTGGTGGAACGGCCAAGCGCATTGACCTGGGCACTGGGTTTCCGAGTTCCCGACCCAGATGAAAGCCGAGTCATGCGCCGAGTTTGAGCCGTGGAAGCCGCAACTGCTCATACAGAACCCTTCAACGGCCACATCCTCCGCGGTCAGCACGAGGGTCAACCCACCGGGTTTTGAACCATGTTTTTGGGCCAACTGGGAGATCTGATCACGTTTAAGGAGTTTGCCAAGTGAGCACTTCTCGTCTGAAAATTGATCGGACAGGACAACGTTGGTACGCTTTTTTCCCGCTTTCATCAAGTAAATTTGGACCTTACCCCACCACGTAGAGACCAAAGGGGCATTGTTTTGGTAGTTATCTGGTTTGTTCAGAGAGAGAAAGAAATCAGAAACTATTGATTTTTGTGCAGGTGTGAATTTACCATACCAGACAATAGAGATAGGTAAATTTCCTTGTAGCAAATTCCCATTATGGTATTTTAGTTTCATGGGTGGTGGTTCATACAATGAAGTTAATCTTCTAGCCCCTAGGGACATGGTAGCAAGATTCAAGACAAACACAAAAAGAGGTATGGACATATGGATATGGCTGATTTGAGGATTTCCCATATGGAGTTCAATCTTCAAAGTGATCAAAAGTTGGATTTTGTTTTGGGTGGAGGGGAGGGAGAGAGAGAGATTTTGAACTTGGTAATGACGAAAGTGGAGACGATAGTACGTATATATAGGTGACTAGGTACATGCATGGGTCACTTTCCTTGGCAGCTTCGGGCTGGTGAGATTATAAAAGAAGGGAAAGGGAAGGGATGATGAAGGATCACGAGAGCTTTGGAAAAATGTGGATAAGAGGATATGGTGACATCTGAATCTGATAATAATGATATAATTAATCAATGAATTAAAAAAACTTTGACTAAACACGATGTATGAACTGGATGATGGATCCCCCTATTCTGGCTCTGTGGGTTGGGCTGCAGTGCATGTGTCTTTGGGTGCTTTCTAGGCAGGTGAGGTGTTGTATGTTGATTTTTGTTTACCCTTTACAGTACGTTGGAGACTAATTAATATTATTATATGTGCTGGTGGTACATTGGATTATAGAATCATCCAAGTTGAGCCCAATACACCAATGGGCTGGATCAACTTGTTAGGCTCAAACTCCACTCCATTGACATATCCCATAACGAGCGACCCAATCCTGTAACTAGTCTTGGTTATTGTTTGATCCTTTGCCCTATTATTCCCAACCGTTCATTCGTCCGTTTGCTTATTACGGCTATAAATATCATGTCAATCACCTATAAATACCCATCTACCTCTTTGATGATAGATAAAATCCTACTCAACCACTCAACCTAATTCAAATTACAAGCTTATGATACATTAGGCCAATGCTCAATATGCCACTAGCCAATTTTCTGTTTTGCTGGCCTCACAGCCAACTTTGACCCAACTCCAGATCTACGAAGTTCAACTTTTATGGAATTCCAACAAGCAATATCTATTTGGGTTTTTTAAAACTTTTGTTATATATATGTATATTTTTTAATTTTTACTAATCAATCATTAAAATCGCAAAATATCTTGGAGAAGTCATTATAACATTATTTTTCTTCGATTAATTTTAATCATTTTTAATATTTGATAGCATTATAAATGTTTTAATGTAGAAAAATTCACAGATAGAGATCTTAATATAAATGATATGACCTATATGAAGTAAGTGCGCCAGAAATTTTCAAACGTCCTGCAAATAAAGTGATAAATGATTTCTATAACAAACGGTACCATGTATGGACTTTTTTTTTCTAATTTTTTAATTTATTCTTTCCATTGTTGTCTATATTATTTTTATTCTTTTTCTTTCATTAGCATCTGGAAAACTTTCTGAATGGTGTATAAATTGTTATGATTTCAAACATAAGTTTGACAAATGGTCCTTTTTAATATTTTATCTTTAATTACAATGATGATAGAAATTAGAATTGAAGAGTTGAGAAAGAAACGGAACGAAATATATTGGTGTTGCTCTAAATGAATTGCCTGCATTACATGTTAAAGGCATTTCATCCGATGGCTCAGAATCGGAATCCGAGTTGGAATTGAGCATTTTCGGTACTTAGACAGTTCCTCGATCTAGAACCGGATGAAATTGGAGGTTCTAGTTGTTTCGCTATTAAAAAAAATTAGACAAAAATAAAAGATAATATTAGATGTGAAATTTTAAATATTTAAATTATATCATGTTAGTAGTAAAATTTATTACTTATTTATAAATTTTAATGTGCTATTACTAACAGGACGCATATAAATATAGGTTAAAAGCATGTCTGATTTAGATTTTACCAATTCTATTAAATGAAAATTTTCTTTTTAAATGTAGGACAACTTATTTTCTCCTAATTTTCTTTGTTGCCTACTTATATTCTCATAATTTTCTTTCTTGCCTCTAAAGTCTTTGTAGTCCTTGCAAAACAATTAAAATTGAATGTGTTCATATATAAATAAACATATATCCTAAATAAATTTTAAAAAAATGGGGTAAAGACTTTAATGCTATTATACCCAATTATTATTTTAAGTTTATAATTTTTTATATTTAAAATTAAAATTTATTTTTTATTTTAAATTTTAATTGATGAAATATAGTGATTTCATAGTTCCAAAACTAAATTTAGAAGATTCTATATAACAAAATGGGAATCATCTCCTATAGTTCCACTTGTGGTTCTTCAATTTTCAAAAATGGAACCAGTAGTTCTGTTTCAGTTTAGTCCGATTTTGAACATGCCAAGATGCCTACTCAGATGTTGAAGTTGTTAGCAATAGGGACAAATCTTCTATTTTTTGAAGTTCTTTACTAAGAATTTCAAAAATTAAAGTTCTTCGTATTTTTTTGTAAATTTTTTTATTAAGTTATTGTATGAAAGAATGGAGAACTATAGAACTTGAAAAGATGTAACTGACGTTATATAAAATATCTCTAAAATAAAGTGGTGAGATGTTTAATTAAAAGAGATATTTAAAAATTAAAACTAATCGGACGCGTCAAAGACCTTTTAAAGATTTAGGGGACCAGGACGGTGCATTGCACTTTCAAAACATAGAACTTTGAACTCTTTTTGCTTGCCAGTTGCCACGGGTCCGCCAAGGTATTGAAAATAAGCACACCCCATAACGTCGGTGGTCACATGTTAATAAAGGCGTCGGATATACTCCAACTTGCGTTAGCAGAAGAAGGAAAATAGTTTCTGAAAATGATTTGTAATTGTTGCTGCAGATATGAAAATTTAGACAGTGTTATTCGCTAAGAATTTCGTAAATTAATCTTAATCACTACGTAATATTATTAGGTCATCCGTTTGATTTCTCTTTGTAGCATAATCTTTGAAAAACATGGCATGTTACTAAAAATACAAATAACTCAAAGCATGATTGAAGTTTGCAGTGAATACGAATTGAGAAGCTATTTTTAAGACGTCCCGTCAATCATTTAAATTAAAATAAATATAATAATTAAATTATTAGTTATTTTAGTGGTTTGATTATGATTGAATATGGTATAAGCCGTTGAATAATCGATGGGTTCCCATAAAAATTAATAACGGTGTCATAGGATTTTGCTTTTTACTCGCAAATCCTGTAAAAGAAATGTCTGAAGCACCCATTTCTGAATAATTTAAGTATTCCATTTAATCTCTGGATGTGTGCTACATTATAAAACTATAGATTAATTGGGCGCCTTCTAAGAAGATTAAGTGAGAATAACGAAAGATATTCAAACATTTAATGAAGAAGTTAAAATGGAATGATTCAAATGTTCCTCTCCTGTTGAGAATATTTTTTCCACCTTCATCGAAATTGAAGGCCCAATTTTGTAACAAGCTGGTATAAATTGGTTGTTAAAAAATTCAAGTGCAATATAGCCCTTCTAAAATTCAAGAGATATTTCCTGGATTTGAGTGATGAAGAGCTATAAATAACAAGCACATGTAGTAATTAATTTAATAAAGAGACAAAGAAAAACAAGTCCTAATATACAGGAATTCCATTTCATGAATGAGTCTTCTTCATCACTAAGTTATTCTTAAGCCAGAGTTCTTAATCTGACAATCAACAAAGGATTTTTTTTTCTTTTTTCAGTTACTGTATTCTCGCATTTCTCAAAGGTTTACCGCAACTTTACTAAATTTAACTCCCTAAGCAGCTTCACGGATGCATCTTACACTCACCTCTCTCCCTTATGATTACAATAATACTTGTTTACAAAGAATAACCTTAATATAGTACTCAAAACTCACTGAACAATAACCTAATCGCAAATTTCATATGCTTAAATTATTAGTTTTTTATCAAGTTAATCTTGCAAAAACTTGATTTTTCTTTGTCATTTTTAGAACTATGCAAAATTCTCTTATTTATACAATTGTTAAGCTCATCTAAATTAGCATAAAACTTATCGATTAATTGAAAATATTTTCTCCATCCTTATTTAGAAAAACATTTATTGTTCACCTAAATGCTTAGAAGGATTTGGAATTGTTTTCAAATTTTAATTTTAGGCTGAAAATAAACTTTAAAATATCTCAAGCATAAATTGACAATCGATATTTGATAATGATATTGAAGAAAAATTTTCAACAATAAAAGGGTATAAAATTCCTCAATAGAAACATTTTATTGATAAAAATAGGTAAAATATGCCAAACCTAATTTTCGTCTTGAAAAAAGCTTCAGATTTGATTAAAAAACGTTGAATAGAAGCTCATAGGCTAGATTTTTAAAAGAGAAAATATTGTGTTCAGTTTAGAGAGAAACAAGTCATTTAGTTAAAAAAAGGGAAAAAAAAAAAAACATGACTTAGAAAATCTTTTAGGCAATTGTAACTTTCATAATAGGAAAGTGAAAGACCAAATAGTTAACTTTTCAAATAAAAATCATATTTCTGTTTATTTCATTAAGAAAAATGGAGAAAAATTATGATTTCCTTACTTTTATTTTTATTTTTTATTTTTGTCAACACTCAAACATGCATGCTAAAACATGCTAAAATGTTTAGCTTGAAATCAAGAATAATGTTAGCCTGGCAAAAACAATCTTATGCCAGCGCATAAAAAATTGAAATACCTCAATAAGAGAATTATATTAGGGGCGCATACATCATTTTGCCCTAGGGTTTCAATTTAATTAGGGAGCTAACCCTTTTTGTTTCATTGTTCGATCTCATAACTGATTTGGAGATCCTAACCCTCTATCTCTCTATCTCGATTTATCTCTTGCTGCCATGACGTCCTTCCTCCTAATGCTTGTTGCTGCCTCTTTACACAATGATTATAGGTAAATCATCTTGTTTCCGAGAAGGATAGGTTAATCCTTGGCAACTGTCTAAATGGATAATTATTATTATAGAATCAATGTCTTAATAAGGTTCCATTGAGTGTAGTCAAAGCAAGATTTGAGGATTTTCTGAAGAACTCATAAAAAAAATGATAAGTAAAACCGATGCATATCCATGTTAGATATAATGGAAACCTTAACCATGTGCATTTCGTTACCCCATACTTTCCATCTCATTCCAAGATTGCACCACACATTAAAATTAATGAAATTGTCTTTCCTTGTTACACTTGAACCTTCAGTATAATCAATATTATGCTATGGACAAAATCATAGGTTTATAAATTTGTAAAAACCTTATAAATGAATCATTAATATTATGGATCTTATGATCTTAAATTGTTTTATTTATTTATTTATTTTTTGGAAATCTTCATAAATATTTAAACCACCTTTATTCTTAAAAACTTTAAAATTATAATGATTTATATACTTGTATGAATGGGAAGATCAATTAGTATTAAGAAATATGTAATCTATCACTTAAAGAATTGCTTAGCAAGAGATGTAGAGAGCATGAGTTATTATAAGAGTTGTATCATGGAAAAATTAAGATAAAGGCACCATAGGTGTCTCATCTTTGCAATTTGGACAAATTAGTATCTAAACTTTCAAACTTCGTATTTTTGGTCTTTAATTTTACTTTTGCTTTTACTTTTTTGGCAATATTGGTGTCTCAATATGAAGTTAGGAAGTTTAGATGATAATTTGCCCAAATTGCAAAGTTGAATCACCGCCTTTATCCCTAGAAAAATCTGGCAATTGATGAAAGGAGACCTATTTAGACTTAAAGGACAAATGAAGAAACAACACAATGACACTAATGACCTACTGTTATCCAACATCTTAGTTTAGGGTTGGTTGACTAAACGTTCTTCAAAGAATTAAGGGTCTTTTTAAATTATTTGATTTTCATCAATATTTTATCTGTATTTAATCTGCATCTGTATCTGATCTGTTCGATCTATTTATGAGTATAAATATATGTTTTTCATCCATATCTATTTCTTAATAAACATCTGTTTGAAAACAATAAAAATAAAATATCAAAATGATTAAAAAAAGATGAAACAAATAAACTCTAATCACTCTGACCTTAATTGATCTATGCTCATCTAAGCCCCCCAGGCTTCCTACACTCTTAATTAGTTGCATAATCTCTTTAGGTCTACTAAATAACATATTGGGACTAAATGCAAACTAAATAAGCTTAAAATCAGACATATAAAGGTGAAATGAAGCTTTACCTATATAAGAATAATTTTTCAAGAGTATATGTAAATATATATATATGTTGAACTTAGGTGTTGACTATAACTTAAAAATCTATTGAAACATTATGGGAATTCCAAGTACGTTACTTTTGTTGTGTGGTTCATATGTATGTATTTTAGATGAAAATGGATTAAGGTTTGTTTGTTTCATCATATTCTGATCATTTTTTAATCATATTTTTGTTGTTTTCAAACAAATGTTCATTAAAAAACAAATTTCGATTAAAAACTAATATTTTTACTTATAAACAAACCAAACAGATATGATACAAATAAATTACGGATGCATATCTAATATAGATAAAAATCTAACAATCCAAATATATTTTGACACTACAACAAAATTATCTATACCAATGAAACAATCTTGTTGCCAAAAATTTTTTTTATCATCCTAAGAGCTTCTTCCGACAACTTTTATCATTGGCCATTATCATTAGTAAAGGCTCATGGGCTAAGGCTTTACCAATAAGAAGAAAAAGTTGTTACCAAAAATATGCTCTATGGCAACAACAATACAATCTTTTAGAACAATTTATTTTGTTGTTCAAGTTGTCTATCCCAACAATTTTCACTTTGTAGCAATGTACTATCATGTTGCAAAAGTAAAAACATATAATA
Organism: Combretum micranthum; assembly: GCA_024138025.1. Lineage (NCBI taxonomy): Eukaryota > Viridiplantae > Streptophyta > Magnoliopsida > Myrtales > Combretaceae > Combretum > Combretum micranthum. The sequence goes on from JAMXBD010002032.1 coordinate 205,676, forward strand.
AGGTTAAGATATGCTTCTTAATTACAATTATATTCTTATCTATTATAAAAATTATATATTTAATGATCAATTACATTAATTGCCAACACAAAAATAATAAAAGCTATAAATTGAAGTACGAAACAAACTTTATAAATTATTTTATTAATTTGAATATAATAAGGTTTGAAAAGTACAACAACACATCAACAAAAAAAAAGAAATTGCAATATATACATTACAAACATGGAATGAAAATAATATCCATCAAAAATAGAATCTAGAAATTTTTGTTGTAGCTTTCTGATTTCCATTGCTGAAATTTCACTCTACAAGTAAAGTTAGAGCCACCATTAATACTTGGAAGAGGTAAAAAAGGATTCAAAACTAATTCATACATGATAACAAATTATAACACTTAAATAATTGGTTAAATGTGATATATATGTGTGTGTGTAAAGAATTACGAGTAAATGATTATTTTGCCGATCACATCAACTAAAAGCCTAATCATATTCATTTTCAAAAAACACAATAAATTTGTAAAATAATGTTTTTACTCAACAAGGTGTACTATAAAACCCGCTAAAAAAGAAATTGAACAAGGAAATGGAAAATGAAAGAGTTGACACAAAGGGCAATAAACATACATGCTTCGCTATGGCTTTCTTATTTATCTAAACCTCATTTTTTTTTAAAGTCCTACTTGAAAAGCATCAACATCACCAATTTATTAGAAGGTTGATATAAAAAAAAATATCATAAAATAAACCACTTCAAGCGTAATATGATCATCATGATAGGTTTATAGTATATACATTTCCTATTTCTTTATTCCTCTAAGATTTTTCGTATATATACTATATATAGATATTCTAACATTTTACTTATATAAAAGATAATTAAATAATTTTAATAGCAATTTGATATAAATAACAAGTAAAAAGAAGAGTACTCTTATAACGGTATGTATATTAAGAACCTTGAGTGGATCTTAAATAATTGAGTCATACTAACTCTCTTCATTCTTATTGTATTTCAAGTCCTAGATATAACAATTGCATATAAAAAGAAATGACTACCTTACAAATTTTTTCTGGACCATTCAACTTAGCCATGATACTTGTTAGTGATAGTAACGACTAGACTGTAATCCTGAGAAAGGCAATTGTTATGCCAGTAATTGATCCTCTAAATATAACTTTAAATTAAAAAAATAAAAAAAAGTACCTGAAAGATGCGAGCTTTGCAATTTCTCCATGATATATAACTTTCTTCATCTATAAACAATCCATCCACTTGATCCCTGTTCACTAAATAAAGGGTTTATTGTCATATTAATGATTATCTTTTTATAGTCTTAAATGGGTAAATAAACTATACCTATAGTTGAACTATACTTGTAGCGATCACAAATTTGTATTTAAATTAATAATTAACGAGTGATTCAACAAACTCAATATTGTCATATCAGTCCCTTTGAAACAAAGCGTGCATAAACATAATTACGTAATTGATTATACATTGACAAGGATTATTTATCCATGGCATGTTCTCCTAGTAATGATGACTTAATCATAGTCATTGACACCTTGTTGAAAATAATGCAAAACATGAGGCTAGTGCTAGATTTTTCTCTCACTAATTTATCAATCAACAAAAATTCTATGATTTCATTTTATAGACACAAAATATGGCTTAAACTCCTTTAACCAAATCGTCTTACAAGAAATGCATATACTCTTTAACCTAATCATTGCAATATTTACGGTATTCCTTATTTAATTATATTAACACTCATTTCATTGATAGTAATCATTAGTAATTACCAATTATAAATGAAAAAAAGATACCAACCATACTAAATATTTTGTTGAAAAACTATTTTCCTCATAACATAAAAAAATTACCATTCTTTTTTTTCTTAACCAAAAACAAAAAAGTTTCATTCATTCAAAAAATCCCCATTCAACTATTTGTATGACAACACCCACCAAAAGAACATAAAAACAAAATGGAATAATCTCACAACCAAAGTGTACAAACAAAAGGCATCATATGAAAAATAACAAAAAATGTTTTAGGAAATAATTGATATAATTAATGCTACAAGTTAGAAGGATGATGAATAGATGCATTCAATATGTATTTAGCTATTTAGATCATGAATTGCTGTAATATATCCAATCTCAGAATCAACATCCTAGATGCACTACCAACTATGCAATTAGTATAAGAACACACCCATATAATAAAATAGGCAATATGATTTTCACAACTTATATTCCCCTAAAAGGATAGTAAAATAAGGAAAGCAACATAAATTACCTAAAAAAATTAAAGCCTTAAATCACTAGCCACCTAATCATTAACCATAGAAATTTCATAATAGAAATGCATATAAAAAAACACATTTATTTAAAAAAAAACATACAACTTACTTTGTCAAGTTACTTATCAATAACTCTGTGAAAAGAGAGTTACAAGAGATCTAGTTTAACTATCCATTACTAAAATATATTATAAGAAGAAGCTTGGGTGAAAATCAAATTAGATTATGAGCATAACTCAAAGTATAATATGCCTAAGATAGATGTAACATTAATCGAATATATGACTAAGGAAACACCACAAAGAGTGATACGGAAAACCTTAGGTATATTAAACCTAAGACCCAACATTCATCAAATGGAATTGAACCCCAAGGACCGTCTAAGAAACATGGGTGGAAATCGCGACCTGTTGCCTATATGGAGACAAGAACCTTGGTATAATGAAGATGCCACAACCGGTATGGAGTTCCGATTGATAAGTCAAAGGATTCGAACGCCACAGATGAAATCCAATAAGTTCATGAACATGTTCAATCAAGAACACATAGAGAGAAAACTCTCAATTTCATTTAAAAGAAGTAACTTATAATCTGATTGTCACATTGAGTGTCTACTAGCCTTTATATATAGGTTATTACAAGGCAGTTACATAATCATAACTGAAAATAGAATTGTGGCAATTACATAACTGACAATGTAACTTAAAAACATAATTATATTAGTTACATAACTGATAACATAATTGAAAAACATAATTATAATTAATCCTACATCAATAAAAATAGAGAAATTTGAAAAGCCGCCGGCAGATTAATCAATGAAGGTTGGTAGTGTACTGTGCAGCATCTCCACAACTTCAATCTTTCGAGTCTCAAACTATTTTGTAAACATCCTTGGTTTGCTTGACTCGGGTTTTCAGCATTGAAACTTTAACTATTGAATCTGCAATCCCTTGAAGCAAAGCTTTGGACTTGATCTTGGCCAAATTTAAATTTGATGCTTCTAGGATCACATCATTCCCTCATCTTTGAAAAGATTTCGTCATCGAATCTTCATTCTTGAACACTTCTAAAGTACAATGAAGCAATTCAAATAAAAGATTTGTTTCATCCTGAAGTTCTTGAAGATACAATTCTTAGGAATCCTGCAATGATGAAATAATTGTACTAGGAAAAGAAAGATCGTTAGTTGTTAAATTAATTTCATTCTCTGGTGTTTCACATTCTGATTCCTTTTCTCAATGCATACCAACGTATTTTCATCACTCTTTTCCTCTTTCTCTTTCTTTTCTTCAACAAAAATTTTCCTCGCTTCATCTCTTTCATCTTCATATATATTTGTAAGATTTTCTTAGTGTTCAATTTTCCTTTGAGTTTCATCTATCTTACTGAAATGAAAATCCTTCTTTACATCTATATGTCTTCTGGAAATTCTACGCTTGGGTGGAACTCCAGTTTATCTAAACTAATACCATAACTGATACAAAACTTTACAAATCTATCTTCCCAAATTTTTTTCATCTTCTCCCAATAATCTTTATCAACTCTCATTTTTTTTTTGAAAAAAAAAAACAACCGTAGATCTAAAACACAAAGTTCTCAAGAAAACCTAAAAGACACAATTTATTTATTTAATTTTTTACACGAATTTTTTTTCTTTATATATTTTATAACAAAACACCCAAAAACTTTGATCAAACCCTCCAAATATCAAATCTTTTCTCAATAACTCCAACAACATAATAAAGATCAAATCGTTTTTTTTAATCTAACACTTCTAGAACAGAAAAATCCTAAACCAACAACAAAAACAACTGAGGATATGAATGATTAATTACCTCAAATCGAACTGGGGTATTGAATCTTAGAACACCTTTGCTCTGATACCAAATGTTATGGTAAACCTTAGGTATATCGAACCTAAGATCCAACGTTTTGTCAAATGAAATTGAACCTCAAAGACCGTCTAAGAAACCTAGGTGAAACCACGATCGGCTTCCTATATGGAGGCAAGAACCTTGGTATAATGAAAACGCCACAATCGGTGATGGACTTCCGATTGATAAGTCAAAGGATTCGAACACCACGGATAAAATCTGATAAGTTCATGAACATGTTTAATCAAGAACACATAGAGAGAAAACTCTCAATTTCATTTAAAAGAAGTAACTCATAATCTAATTGTTATGAGTGTCTACTAGCCTTTATATATAGGCTATTACAAGGCAATTATATAATTATAACTGAAAATAGAATTGTGGCAGTTACATAACTGACAATGAAACTGAAAAACATAATTATAGTAGTTACATAACTGACAACGTAACCGAAAAACATAATTATAATTAATCCTACATCAATAAAAATAGAGAAATTTGAAAAGTCACAAAAGAAATTCCAAAAGTCATCAAATTATAATGGAGGCTAGTAGATTAATCAATGAAGGCCAGCAATGTACTGTGCATCATCTCCACAACTTCAATCTTTCGAATCCTAAACTATTTTGTAAACCTTGGTTTGCTTGACTCGGGTTTTCAGTATTGAAACTCCAACTATTGAATTTGCAATCCCTTGAAGCAAAGCTTTGGACTTGATATTGGTCGGATTTAAATTTGATGCTTCTAGGTTCACATCAAAGAGTTCCACATATATAATTAAAAAAAATCACATATAGCTCACAATGATTTCATATCAAATTTAGCATATGAAATTGGAGTACATTAAAAAGAAAATCATTATCATGAATAATATTATGTAAAAAAAAAAAACTAACAATAAAATATATTTGATATCCATCTTTATTCAAAATTGTTTGGTTTTTATGGCCTACCTATCAATATTATTCATCTTGAAAGGTGCTAATAGAAGATCATGGTCTATGTTTCTCAACACCCTTTCAATGAGATCTCATTTAGTAGTTAAATAGCTTTATAAATGGTAGCATAAATAAAGATATATTTGCTCAATTATTCCAGTTATTCATTAGCCACTACATTTAAAAAGAAAAAAAAGGACCTTCCACATTAAGTGAGCAACATTCACTAGTACCATTACTATATGCATTACTATTTTCTATCTATCGACAACATCATACTATCTTCTTTTGACATAGCAGCATGAAATTGGTAGATATGTTGTGATAGAAACACAAAAGAAATGAAAAATATGCATACTATACTCAAACATACAACATTGCTTTGGAAAATGTTTTTCGCAAAATAAATCACAAGATCATGGGCGGCTGCAGCACATGAAGCAAGACCCCTATGTGCTAGTATGTTGTTTCTAAAAGTAAGAAATTAAGAACCATAATTACTTTTTCTTTTCCAACAAACAATGCTTATGCCTTTATAAATAGGTATGTCCAAATTTATCTTATGCGAGAACAACAAGATAATCTTGGTTATCCAATATTTATGAATTTCTTTACTCTTCGTTGGCCTAAAAAATTATTTCCATTGTATCTTCATCAGCATGAGGTCAAATTTAATATAATTTCACTTAACTCTGATATAAAAAACATACATAGAAAATTTTAAAAAGAAAAAAAAGACCTTAAGCCATATAAAACAAACCATAGAAATGGAACTGAAGCCATTAGGGTAAGTGTGCAAGTTGCACAAATATCCAAAATACCAAACAGAAAAGCAAATGACCTTACCTGCTTCTTGTTTTTAAATATGTAAATAAATTCAAATATCTATGCCAATAAAAGATGAATCCATCGAAGAAATTGAAGGAATAAAACTATCATCATATTCAAACAAATTTATCTCCCATAAACAAACAAATCAATGCAAATATCACTTCAAGAGTATCACTACTCTAGAAGGAGTTTTAATGCAAAATAGTTTTCTTCATATTCAATATAAATTATCTAGTATAAAAAAAAATAATGTAAATATCCAAGAAAGCCATAAAGTTTCCACCTTTATTACGAACTCCCTAATTAAAAACATAAGATTTGACTTTTCAATTTGCTGTAGGGTGAATTATAGAATTTATATTTAGGAATATTATAAAAAAAATAAAATAGAAAATTAAAAAAATAGGTATACATGTGTTTGCACATGTAAATAGTTTTAGAATGTTCTAGAGTTTTCTAGACTCTTTCTTGTTAGGCGTTGATGTGGCTATATATTCATGTATAGCTTATTCTAAGGGGAGATGAAAAATATTATCTGAAATTGTGTATTGGTTTTCTGTATTCGAAAATCCAAATTGCTTGTATTCGAGCAACACTAGCTTGTATTCGAGCTAAAATTTTAATAGATTATTACCTCATTTTTAGTTCATTCTCATTACATTTTTCTTGTTGAATTCCACCACATTTCACAATTTGATTGCAAATGAAGAAGAACAATATTTAAAAGAATAGAAAACTCATCGAATATCGACGAGGATGAAGAATCTATTGGCCAAAATAAACAAAATCTGCAAGTAAATGATATCTTTAGAACTTTATGAAAGTATATATCAATTTCAAAGGGAAAATAAATAAATAAACCTCGGTTTGAGTGAAATATAAGAGAAATGTAGTAGAAGAAGAAATTGGTAGAAATTAGAAAGAGTGTACGGAATTTCCAAGATTGACAAAGATCTCAAGAGAGCTTAGTGTTTTGGATTAGCGAAGAAATAGAAAATAAAAGCTTGAACAAAAAAATACCTACTGAATCGCGAAGGAAAATTTTGGCCAAAAAAAAAAAAAATTACAAAGGGAAAAGCAAATTAAGGATAGTGGAAGGAGTTTTTTTTTCCCCACTTGTATTTCGATAAAGCCCACCCACACGTTTTTTGAAACAAAAAAACTAATCATTTTATTCTATGTCAATAACTACATGCTTTTTGTTTCAGGCATTTTTTTACCCTAAAACTAATATTTTTGAGAGATATCACGTTGGGACAAGGGAATTTTGTTGTAGTGTACCCTAATAAATGCATGTGATGATTATGTATGACTTGAGTCACAATTTATAGAAGAGCAATCGTGGATTAGATTCTTGTGACCTTAGAAAAGACATTTTCCCAAGATAAAGTGATTACTTTAGTGCTAAAGCCACGATTTATGGCTCAAGTAGTTGTTAATATGAGGAAATAGTGTCTAATAATGGTAAGTTGAGTAAGGATGAAGTTGTAGTGGAATGAATAAGTAATATGGAGGTTGATTCATATATATAGTGAACTAATATGAGATGATTTCTTTTCCAAACTAAGTTGAAATTCGAATTACTCAAAATCTTGAGGCGTCGAGATGTGTTGCGTGTTATAGTTCATTATATAGCTTAACAGATATCGTTTATTGCATATGGTAATTATAAGCTAGTGCACTACCAGGCATTTGTTTATATGTGATTCAATGGCAACATCAAGGAGAAATAGGGGTTTCACTGAGACACTCGGGCACCAAAATGTATGGACAAATGATGGGTGAGAAAACAATCTTGTTAAAATTTCCTTGGGTAAGAGAAAATTCAACATGAACTATTACAATGTTCACTACTCCAATCCTATATACTAACATAATGAAATAGGAGAGAAATCACTTATATTCTCTCTAAACTATGATCTTAAAGTGGATATAATTGTTAAACTTTCAAATATTGTAAATGATTTCACAATTTTTGATAAATTTATAACTAAATAATATTTACTTTTTTAATTGAAAAAAAAACATCACTTAAGTCAGAGTTTCAGGATTTGCTTGTTGTAATTAATGTTGTCAAAACTAGCCTGCTCGGTTCATGTCTTACGTTTGCTCATTTTTTCAGCAAACGGCTAGACCCAGATGATCCGATTGATTTCAACTATGAACTAGTCGATTAATCGAGTCTATAAGGTTTGAATACCTGCTGATTTAAAAGAAAAAAAAAAAAACTGAATTTGTCTGAAATGAACCTAAATGCTAAAAGCTAAACAGTAATAGTCTAAAGCATTCTCTAAAGCCAACGGAATACGTAAAACAGTAAATACATTTCCTAAACCTAAAAACGTCCCGCTGTCAACTACTACCACCAGAGGAACCACCAGTGCAAGACTACAACACCACCATCTCTGTTCTCCACCGTTCAGCTAAGGTAGTTTCCCATACCTATCATTGTTTCTTTTCTTTTTTTTTTTTTTTTATAAAGTTGATACCTTTATTCTGATGTTTGAAGAGGAAATACCCTAAAATAGTTAGCTTTGATGAGAGTAATATAGTTTTGATTTTGAAGACTAGTATTGATTATTGATGAAGTTCACTTTCTATAATCTATACTGTTAAAAATATTAGTAATGGGGACATAGCAGATAGATGATTTCCTTCCTATCCCCAGTGGCCGACCGCAAAGAAGGTGGCCAAGAATGCATAGGCATATATATTATATATTCTATATGATATTATCTATAGTCAGTATATATAATACGACACCTGTAAATTCCTAGTGCTGTTAGTTGATGAGTCATAGCTTGTTTTGGATTATTTAATGTAGTTTAGCTGCCAAAGGAAACATACATAGTCCATCGCTTGCCTAAAAATTTGTTACTTGATGTTATATATTTTACATGTTACTTTGCCTGAATATAATACTATGCATTTAATTATGGGCTTCTAGACTTTATTCCATTTTCTGGCACTTTGAAAAACGTATTAGTATAATATTAAAATTAGTATAATATTAATGCTGAAAAATTAGCATACACATTAATTAAAAGTTGAATTAATATCTTAGTTCATAGTATTTTTTCAATATGCACATTATGATTTCAATTTAATTATGGATTTGACTGGATGAATTTCATTTATTTGCTTTTTAATAGTTAGGATTTAACTTAAAAATTTATTTTTCATCGATCTTGGTTGAACCCAGTTCAACCCCTTGACCCCTGATCTCTTAGCATATTCGGGTCAACCTTCGATCTAGGTCTGATAATATTGGTTGTAACATTGAATTATCCATTAATTTATTAAAATTAAGGAGATTTATTTACAATTTTTGAAAATTTTTAAAATATATTTGTATCAAAAATAAAATTTAGGAGATTATTTATTTTCTTCCATTAATATAAGTTTCTCCAAGCCTTGACATATTAACACTTAAGGAAGATAAATTAACACTTAGGAAAACACACATATATATTGTATTCATTTTACCATGGAAAAAAGTAAGAACTATAATATAAATCTATAAGTCACATGACAAGAGTTTTGTGATAATACAACCTGCTCCTAAATAATTATGCGTTAGATCGATAAGTATGCATGGTCAGCAGAGCAAACACGTGAAGATGGACTTTGTAATTTACCACGGGCCTTCCAAGAAGGGAGGGTTTATGACGTTGAGGCCGCAGAAACCGGAGATAATTGTTCCTATGATTGCTCAACGATGGTGATCGGGCGTGCTCATGTCCTCGCAGCACCAACGATTAATTTACCAGCCAAATTCACGTTCTTAAATTTAATTTCCATCGTTTTATAAAATTATAAGAAAAATTATAATAATATGATAAGATATTCTAAAAATCTAAATAATTTCGAATGCTTTTAATCCGTAAATTGAGAGGATTAAATTAAGCAAAGAAAAACCAAGAGACCCATTTTTCAATTTTTATCCTAGGTCTAGATTTAGGCTAAAGGCCTTCTTGGATAGATTCTTAGCTTTGTTTGGCATGATGGAGTGAATTAAAAATGAAATATTGTAGAATGAAAGAAAATAAAGGGAATGAATTATTAGAGAATTTGAAATTCTTTTATATGTTTGAATAATGAATGTGAATAAAATGGATAGAATCCTAATCTTTATAAGGGACAAAATAAAGATATAATATTAAATTATTTTTATGCTTTAAAAGATAATAAGTAATTTAAAAAATATGAATATAAGTGTAATTTAAAAAAAAATCCCTTTTCCTCGTAATTTTCCCTATTTTTAAAGGGACAAAAAAATTGTGGGATCTAGAGAAAAATTACATTCATTTTTCTTTCCCTCATCCTTTCCTTTCAAAACAAATAAGAAAATAAAATTCAATCCTCTCATTTTCTTCCTTCCCTAATATTATTCCTTCCTAATTCCCTTATACCAAACACAGTGTAAAACACTAAGTCTAGGAAAATCTTAAATAAAAAAGATAGATGTATGTAGGTTAAATATTTATCTCGGTGTGCAGTTGCGCAGTACACGCACAAAACTAATATTTGATTGACAATATATATGTGTGCGAGAGAATTTAATGATTGCATCTAGCTTTGGAGGCTTGAACTCCAAAAAAGTTATTATAATTTGTATGGTCGGTCGAGCAAGCCGGCTAAAAACAATGATTTTTTTTTTAAGGAACTATTTAGGTCTTTGCAACAAGAAGCAGCTTATTCAATTTTAAAAACTTTAAAAAAAATTACCTGTTTTAGACACGAAAACCATATTTTAATTGTTCTCACTTTCATAACCATCATCCTTTTTTACCTGCTCAAGGGATAAAGTAGCCATTTTAACAGAATCAATATCCTACTATAATGAAAGTGGTAAGATATTTTCTGCAAGGCCAACATGCACTAGGTCAAAAGAAATCAAATCTCTTCATATAGATTTTGCCAATTGATGATAAAGAAAACCCTATAATCTATGACATCTAATATACATCTTAAGGGAATCTTTGGTGTTTTACTTGATAAAAAAGTTGGTTTGTGGATTAATTGATACAAAATATTTGCCACCTTCTCTTATTGACGGAAAAAATTGGTTTGCTACAAGAAAACTAATATTTGAAAACAAAAATTCTGTAACGAAAGATTAGTAAAAGAAGTTATATTTTTATAAATAAAAATGAATAATGATATTTTTACGATAAAAATTTAAGTGCAAAGATGGAATTTTTGTTTATAAAATCTAATTTCTTGTAGTGATTTATAAAAAATATGTATGTTTCAAGTGAGAATTAGAAAATAAGTTTTATACTTAAAATGGGACCATTGGATTTCTACGTTTACGTACATTAATATTTTCCTTTTCAACAGCCAGGAGCCAGTGCACTTGCTAGATTTATAGGCCCTGTCAACAATTCCCAGCGGTTGGCGGAGAAATAAAGAAGCAAAAGAATATAAAAATATAGGAAAGTAAACAAAAGCAGACACAACAGCTATAGAGCTCTCAAGAAAACAGACAAAAGGAATCCTTGGCTTTTCTATAACACAAAGTCAAACAATTCGGTCTCATAAATATCCATCTCATTGCTGCATTACGATAAGGCAGAGTATTCGTGTGCACTGTCTTCAGTCAGTGTCGCCTAATCCGGAGAAAGATGCATATGAAATCTGATCAACTTATCGATTTGCAGTGCTTGTCTTCTAGTTCTGAAACAAAACCAATAGCATATGGATGGTGGATAAATTTTTTTATCTTTATAACTTCTAAAATCAAATATAGGACGAGATAGCTGGATTTTGAGGGAATTTAGCCCCTTGTAATTGGATTCTTTTATCATCAGCATCAATTATACGAATTATACTATTTATATTTTATTACTGCTTTTTTGTTGGATTTCATGCACTAAGCCAGCTCGTGAATGTTAGGTTGAGTTTTCTTATTAGGATTGAACTCAGTTAAATTATAATGAAAATTATTCGCATTTTATTATTAAGCCTGTGAGCATATAGGTTTAAGTCTTCGTTTCTCTGTCCTTCTTTTTCTAATATTTTGACCAAAACCAAAAAAAAAAAAGAAAGGAAACTGGTGTAGCTCTTCTTTGTTATGCATCTTTTTGAAATGATTTTTTTCTTTTGTTTATAACTTAGTATATTTATTTTGTATTTGTTTAAAACCAAATGTTTAAAAAAACTATTATATTATTTTAGTTTGAAACCTGATGTTTGATTTTTTTTCTTTTTAATTTCTTATCATAATTATGATTTTATCATGACAAAAGCCAGTTTTTTTTTTTTTTTTCCATTCTTTATGTTGGTACCAAAACAAGTGAAATAGATTTGTAAACAAATCTACTCTTTTTTGGATCCATTAAGTATTTTATTTGATAAAAATGGTATATATAATCGTATTTGTATCCTAAGAACTCATTTTAATAACTACGGGATATAGAAATGGTGTGAAAACGGTATAAAATACCAAAGAAAAACTGTGTATTTGACTGATAATGATTCGTCCAAAATTCAAACCTACAAAAAACTAATCATTAATCCAAGTAGCTTGCCAATAATCTTATAATTAAATAGCATCATCTTGGCTCTTCACTGAAAGATATTATTTTTAAATTTTTCTTCGTAATAGAAAAAAATAAAAAAATCCTAGTAGCATGTCCTACGGCTTTGTGCTTCCTTTTGGTGGTCTAGGTCCTCATATTCGTTTCGCCGATTGCATAAAAATATCATTATTCACCTATTTCAAAGTTAGCAAATGGAATCTTATATGATACGGGTATTTTAATCATATGAGTAGTTGACATAACGTATGTTAATGTCGATGGATATTTCAGCAAGCTCACGGGTGAGCCGGCAAGGTGGTGACAAAAGCAATAATAACACAACATCACAACTGAGGATTTAAGGAATTGTCGCGTAATTCACCGCTGGCGCAGCACTTTTCTTTAAACATTCTTCGCTTTCACAGTGCTCAAGCACTCCGGGCGTATAGATAATATCATTTACTTTCTGCTATGTTACGTATTGTGACTGCAGAAACATAAAGAAAGGAAAAATGCCTTTCTAGCAGTAGATCGGCCATCAATTCTCCTAAACAAGGAGAAATAATAATTTATTATCTTTTTCATATTATATAGAATAAGCATTACATATAGTGTAATTTTTTATAAACTAGAGAGGAGAATAATTATTCTACATAAATAGAACAATAATTTCATATTAGTGAATTAAACGCAAAGTAGGGATATTGCAACTCACCCTTAAACACACAAGGTGCCCTAGCATCACAAAATCATCTCTCTTTTCTTGTATCTTACCTAGCATAGTACCTTAAAAAAACATGTTCACAAAGGGTAAGGAAAAACCTAACAAGACATCTTGACTATATCTGGACCATCATAAAAATAGTATGCAGAGCATCACAAGCGTACGTACGTGATCTAATTAAAACAAGCAATTTACAGATGAGTTTACCCTAGGCAATGGACCGGTATTATGATTGCATTAGTCAACCCATATTCCATGTGATTCAATCCACCATGGGATTTAATACTTGTCCTTCATCTTCCCTAATGTAAGCTTCCGAGCACAATAGCCAATCCTAAACCAACCTGGTTCTAATGATTACAAACTTTGGGTTATGTATCAAGGAACACGAAGACTAGCTCTAAATTCTTATATCTTTAGATCTTTGTCCTCAATCCAGATAGTCAATTGACAATCTATGTTAATAGTGTAATTAAGCTAAGAGTCTATTTGGATTGTCTGATTTTCATCTATATCTTATTTATATTTGATCTATTTAATAAGTTTATGAGTAAAAATGTATATTTTTTCATCTTATTTATATCTTAACATACATCTGTTTGAGAATGAAAAAGATAAAATAGCAAGTTGACAAGAAAAAGATGAAATAAATGGATCTTAAATCTACTAGCAAACACTCCACCACCATGACTTGATATTTATTTGAGCTTACCGTTGCCATAATTGAGCCAAGATCAACCTTTAGTTACTCAATTAATTTATTAAGTCAAACTCTAAGTTTCATAACATTAACTTAACAAGCTCACTAGTGTGATTAAACCTAAACTTGAGTTAAGTTAATGCATAGGTCAAATCTAAGGTGTATTGCTTGCTTGAATCCGGTAGGGATTGGACTTAGCAAAGATGGGCTTAGATTATGGCTAATAAGGGGGTCTATAAAGAAAAATATACTTTAGTGGTGCATTGAGCATAGGCTTGGCATTAACATTCCGATGTTTAAATTAGTAATAGCCATGATAAGCCCCTAGATCAAGTGAGAGTGATTTCGTGCGACATTACCTGAATTTGAGAGGACTGTGAGTATTTATTAAGGATTGATCTAGTTGTTGGGCCTATAGTGGGCGAGTAGATGAGTGGCAAAGTAGTTGATTGGCTTGGTAGTTATACTCATATTGGGCTTAGTAAGGATCATGTGGAAGAGTCACAAACCCATCATGTGTAGAGTGATCCTGACTAAGCCACTAGCGTCGAGTGATGAGCATATTACGACCAACTGATAAGTTATTTTTATTCTATCCGTTCATAGGAATTCATGCTTTTTTTGAACCATTTTTAGATAAACTCCTATGATTCTGTGCTAATATTGTGAAAATATTGTTTTTCAGCTCCAAAGATCATAAAAAGAAAAAAATAAAGTGATTTGAATCAAGATTGGAGCAAAACAACAACAATGTTTGAAGATATATTTCAACCGCACCCCCTAAGATCTCAACTAAGGCGCAATAAAACAAAGCAAAAGTCTAAATCCGACCCTTAATCTACCCTGTGATTTACACTGAGACAACCGCACCTTGTGCTTCATGATTCAACTTTAATCATGCTCAAGCTTCGCACTCGAGATTCCACCCACGGTTCGAACTGAACCTAAATTGTGCCTTTGATGAAAAGACACAGCTTATATTGCTACCAACTTTTAAGCCCATGATTTGAGCTGTGACAAGTGACCCGTCACATGGTGCTACCTTGCTGTCATGCATGTGAAGATAAGGACAAAATCTATTATAAAAGAATCTGCCACATCAGTGAATAAAATCTTCATGATATATGTGTCTTGATACCTATAAATAAATGTGTACAGACATTGTGAAATGTATTGTATCATATGTAACAATTTCTTGACATAAAATAGTGTAGTGTGAGAACTTCTAGTTAGAGAAACCCTTCTTTCATAAGAAATTCAAGTTTTTTGGGTAAATTTATTATAAACCTTGACCTTTGTTCTTGCAAGACTTTCGTGCTTAATCTATAATAATCATCTTTGATTTAATATTATCTTTGTTCAATCTATGCTTAATGTTTACATCTATGGAGGAATAATTACCTTAACATAGGGTTTGTGAATCCAATATCTTATTCTTGTGATTTCAAAAGCATTTTAATTGAATATTGACTAGGCTCTTGTAATTAGTAGCTTAAACCTTAATTCATGAGTTTATATGAGTGCACCATGTAGATTTATGTTTGATTTTGTTAGAATAGATCAAGAAATCATTTTAATGAATAGATCTAGGCTACTAATGAAGTTGCTCATAATCACCTACAGATAAGGATGGTGAAACTTTTTATTGCTTGGTTTTAAATTCATTAAAATGGGTTTTAATCGAATGATTCTTAATCTTTATGCAGATCTAGGTTGTTGATAGCTTGCGGAAAGATTCTAGTGGTATGATCTAAATCTAAAGTTTCTGACCTTAAGAAAGGCTTTAGCTTACCTTAGTGAATCCGACAGTACAACTATACCTAGCAAACAACTATTTGAGTTTATTAAGAAATCACATGATAGGGACTTGGTGAAGCAAATCCTAAGCCCCATTTTTTCATCAACAAACTTATATCCTTAATTTACCTCGAAAATGTGTATATATTTAGTTTTAACCTTTGCTTAGCTTTTTGTTGTTTCCTATGTTCTTCTAAATCTTTCTTTAGCTAGATAATAGATGAAGAGTAAGTAAGATAGATGCAAACAATCCCCAAGGAATACAAGCTAATACTTTTTTGTTACTTCAGTAGGTGCACTTGCCTATGTTTGTTATTGTGATAGAAGCTGAACAGAACTTATTAGCATTTTTATAAAATTTTGGAAAACTTTAGCTTCATGTTTATCCTTAAAAGCTAAATCCATACAACACCACCCATCAACTGAGCATTGTATTTAGATCGATATTGAAGTTAGGTCATAGTCGGTGGTTAAAGGGCTTAGGGTCAATTTCATTAGCCTAACTCAGTGAAACAAAGGGCTTCACTCAAACAAGCCCATGGTAAAAAATAGACCATCAACAGAATGACTACTTTATTGTAAATCGAGCATCCGTTCTTAGCTTTATGCTCAATATGATCTAATCATCCTTTCACATGCTAACTTTTCATATCTTGGCAAGAAATCTTAGCGCGTGGGAATGACTTGCAGATCGCAAGTCACTGCGGTTATTACTATGTATTTTGCTAGATGGCATCACCTTACGTTACTTAATCTAAGCCAGTTGGTTTAGCAATTAGGGTACATCTAACGGCTATGGGTGATTTCGCTTTGTTTTCTTCATCATTACTTCTTTTTTTGAGGTTTCCATTGGGATTTATAAATATCCCCTTAGGGCAGCAGTTATATTATTCCATACTTTTTCTCCTATTTTGAAAATTCCTTTGTCTTTTTGCTTTTCAAGTGATCATATCCAAATCTTCTTCAAATGGCTTGTGAGAGTTGTAGTTCATGTCATACCGTTAGTGAAGATACTCATGGTGAAAACCCTTGGGTAATTTCCCATTCCTTCAATAATGCAATAAACCCCCATTGCTTAAAACATTGTGGAAAATAGGGCGAGAGAATATAAACTCACTGTTATTGATTATTTTTATCCCCTCTATGATTGTGGTCATTTATTTGCAGCGGCAGAGTCTTACCTTAAGGATTTTTATACATGATGGGAGTAGATAAAGGTGATCCCCAATATGTTTTTATTTCCCTTCTGATTGGGTTTTGGCAGTAGGCCTAACAATTTTCATAGTGAAGTTAACGAGGATAATCTTCATATGGTGCAGGATCATCATTTTGTTAAATGTCCTAGTGATTATACTATTACTTTCCTAAGGCCAAGCGATCGGGTGACCCTAGTTTACAGGTCTAGGTTTTGTGTTTATGCCAAGTGTTTGGATTTTAGCTTACACTTTCCATTAAGTGATTTTAAGGAGAACATATTGAACCACTTTAATCGAAGTCTAGCTCAATTGATGCTAAATTGTTAAAAGTTGCTAATTGCCTTCGAGGCTTTATGTGTTGGGCTTTGCTAGAGGCCTTCTCCACAGTTGCTTCAATATTATTTTATGATCAAGTGCCCTAGTAATAAATGGGTACAACTGTAGCAAAGAAGGGAGTTGCCTGTCTTTACCGAGTTGGAGTCCAGTGTGAAGGATTGGAAAGGTAAGTTTATTATCGTAGAGATAGAGAGCGAGGTTCCCTTACGATCTATTGGTTGATTCTATCTAAAAGTTTCCTCATCCCACATTACTTGCCAATGATTGGGATACTTTGGCAAAACTTAAATCTTTTATGGAACGACGTGGTTTTGTGGGTGTTGACCACTTTAATGTTAAGGAGGTTATGAAATTTTACATAGAGCAAACACCTTGTCTTATACCACAAGCTAACTGCATAGAAAGAGAGAATGATGCTTGAGGTATGGCTCGATTTGGGGTTATTCGTTTATTAAGGGGCACTTCCTAGGGAAGATAGAATCGTGGGTTTGCAAATCATTACCTTGTTTCATTTTGCTGTTGATATACTTTCATTTTTGCAGTTGACTTTGGGAAAGGGAGATCTGGGGACATCAGTTTGTTTTTTGATCCTAAACCGTCCAAAGATAAGGTTTGAAAGAAGGCTTCTTCATCAGCAAGTGGAAGGTAGAATGCACAAGGTAGTCGTTTGGTCGCTGAAGAATCGGTGACTCGAAAAGATAAGGTACCTATGGGGTCTTCGGGCACCAAGAGGAGTGTTAAGGAAAGGGGGCCTAAGTTACCTTAAACTCCTTGTAAAAGGTTTTTCCAAGAAAAGGGTAGAGTTCCATTGTTCCTCTTGCAAATAGTAGATCTCCATCTGTTAACAGAGATGATCATAGAGATACTGGTGAAGCTACTGGGGCTATGAGTCCCCCTAGCATTGGTCATCGTCTGGATGATTTGGTCAAGGTAGACTCTAGTAAGCATTAAGAGTACATTCCCATGTCAATCTAGGGAGAACCTCCAAATTAGTTGTTGCCATTCTTTTGGCCCTTGCTCGTATGGGCCACTTGGTCCGGTTAAACTATTGTGTGAAGGGCATCACTTCTTATCCTTGGTTGTGCCAACTGAATGTGATGATCGGCTAGGGCATTTTTCTTATGTAAGTATCCATAAACTTCTACTTTTTATTTTTTATTCTATTGTTTTCTCACCTCCTTCGTTGCTTGCAAAGAATAGCGAGAGTATCGCAGAGGTAATGTTGTGTGGTAGGAATTTTCAATAGGAGATTGATTGGCAAAGATTTGAACGTTCTGACCGAGATAAGCATCTAGAGGAGGTAAGTCTAGCTCCTTCCATTATTCAATTCTATTATACTATTGTTGGTTACTATGCCCTTTATTATGGCTAAAGGTTGACTATGGATTCTGAACAAAGGTTCCAAGTGAGAGATCGATGGTCAAATGTTACAAAGAGAAGAAACTATTTACCGAAAGGAAAGTTGAAGAGTTGTGGTTCGAGCTTCAAAGTCATGAGCTGGCCACTCGAAACAAAATCTATTTGTTAGATGATGAAAGACATGGAATCCGTAGAGATAACTAGGAGCTTTGAGTTGAGAATAATCGGCTTTAGAAATTGTTGGACGATAGTTGGAGGGGTTGGCAGAAAGTTAGTCTGGTTTTTCAATCCCATGAAATGAAACTAATGCTGCAGAGAGACAAGTTTCAAGCTTCGGTCGCTAAGGTCAAACTTAACTTTGGGAAATCTTATGAGGATCTAGATAAAGCCTAGAGAGAGCATGACGAGCTAAGTGAGCGCATCAAGGCACTTGAAGCTAAAGTTACCGCTCTTGGTGCTAAGCAGCAGGGTTCTATCCTTGATGATTTTTTTAGCAGTAAGGCTTGGGTGGAATAGAAGTTAAAGATCGAACAGGGATAATCGGCAAGGTCATCTAGTATATCCATGAGCATTGCTCTTGTAGCACAATTTCTAGGATAAATTTTCGTTCTTATCTTCCAAATGGAGTGTGGTTACAAAGGAAGACAAGTAGAGTGAGGAAGAGAAAGATGAGGTTGTTGTTCATGAGGGTGAGTAGGCAGCTTAGAATCTTCCTAAGCCAATTGATGGGGAGCTGTTGTTTGAGTCTGCTCTTGGTACCATTCCCATGGGGCAACTTGATCAACCTAGAGCTAGGATAGTGCATGTTGTTTTAAGGCATGTGGCGACCATTTCTACGGCTGGTGACCAGAGGCTAGGGTACCAAGTGAGGTAGTTCCCCTGAATGGTTCTATTAGCGGTGTGGCTAGCAAGGGGTTACCTGCTTTTCAGATTGATCAATTTGTGCAGTTGAACATGGAGTTGGTGAAAGATTGATGTTGATTAAGTAAGATTGACTTTTTTTTCTTTCTATTTGCTAGATCAGGATGTTGACCATCTTTGATGTAATTTAGCATTTTTCTAATGGAATAATTTTATTTTCTCGCAATCTTGTCTCTAATTTTTCTTTAGAAATCTTTGTTATTCGTGTTTCGTCCTTAATTTGACTCTATCTTCTTGCATCCTTCAAAGGGCATTTCCTGCTATCATTCCATGATTTGTGCCACTTATTTATTAATGAGTATCTTCTTGTAGATCGTTTGATTGTGATCAAATGAATCGGACGCTAGGTTATGCGTTTGTTAATTTCCCAGAAAGATTTTATTTCATCATTATCCCTTCATGCCTTTGCTTATCAAATAGGGAGTACCTTTCTGCAATTCTTCTATTCATAGCATTTTCTTTCTTCTTTTTGCGTACATTCACCATTTCAAAAGCAGTTTTCTATTTCGTTCTCCATGGAGTTGAGGTATTGTATTTTGGTTGGAAAGATCAGCCCATGGTGTCATTCTGCTTCATCTTTTCCTTAGTGCTTGGTTTTCCAAGATGACTTTGTCTAAAGTAAGCTTTTTGCTCATGGTGCAAGAATTTCCTCCTTGCACTATGGCATGTAATGGAAGACTGTAGGTCTCATTATTTCTAGTTATATAAAGCTTCTGAGAGTAGACAAAGAGATTTTGTACTCAACTGGGTAACTCTCTACTATAATAAGGCTTTTAGTATTCTCTTTTGGCTCTTCACGGTGGAGTCAAAAAAGGTAGACTTGATGAACTCCTCTCCATCATATAAGGATTTAGTTTGAGAAGATTAGAACAACTAGATGGAGTTTAGCAAAGGGAGTATGATAAGTCGCTCTTTGTTCTGGCAAAGACTTGACTATCACCAATTCTCTTATCATCTCACTTTGCTCTGGCTTCCTCTGCTTGAAATACTTAGTGTAGCTCGTCATCTAGTGGTTAGCTAACTTCTACTAATCATAAATGGAAGATTAGCATCATTGTTACTTGACGGTGCTTCAACCGAAAAAGTTCCAAATGGTATGTTGACTGAAAGGAGTTCTAGTATTGGCAACATATTTAAAAATTTGTAGTATTTTGCCGAAATGCGATTTTAAACTATCCTAGCTAGGAAACCAGTCAAAACTACTATACTTTTTCTCAAGTCAATATATGAATGAATCTGTTGTTTTTGCAAGTGTTCTTTATTTTGATCATTCCTGAGTTTTGACTTATCTGTTTAGATGGGGTATTGAGCATAAGCAACGTCGAAAAGTTGAGCCTAGGGTTATGGTCCATTCGATCATACGTTTCTCACTTAGACTTAGATAAATTTTAAGATGTGGGTGTTGAGCATGAGCAGCTCAATTAGTCGATCCCTGAGGCTGGAGCCTCACTAGGGAGTTGAGAGAATTTAGGAAATGGGTGTTAAGGATGAGCAACCCAGTTGATGGGTCATAGATGTGAACGTAAGCAGCTTGGTTGGTGGGTCTTTAAGGTTAGAGATTTGCTAGGGAGTTAGGACAATTTAGGACATGGGTACTAAGTGTATGCAGCTCGGTTGGCCGGTCCCTATTACCGGAGTTTTACTAAGGAGTTTGAAGAATTTAAGACATGGATACTGAGCTTACGCAGCTAGATTGGCGTATTCTTATTGTCAAGTAACCATATCTTCAAGAGGTAATTCAAAGTTTGATATTTCTAAAAACAAAGGCGATTACCAAAGTGGTGAGAAAATTATGTAAAGACATATTCTTAAATAAAGTACTTCCTTAGCCTATCTGCATTCCATGTTATTGAAATAAGTTGTCTATTGAGTCATTCCAGATGGTATGCATCAATGCTGAGGTTCTAAGTGACTTGGATAGTGTCTTCCTAAGTAGGGCCCAACGTCCCTTGGCTTTTCTTCGTGCCTATGTCTACCAACTTTCAACACACTAAGTCGTCGAGATTGAATTCTTCATGTTTGACTTTCTTGTTGTAATATTGTGTGGCTCTGAGTTAGTAAGCCACAAGCCTGTCTTCAGCCTGGTCTCGGAGCTCTTCTATGGTGTCTAAATTGGCCTTCAATGCTATTTGGTTGACTTTTGGGTCGAACCTTAAGGTCTTTAGGTCGAGAGTTCATATTCAACTAGGCATACAGCTTCCATGCCAAATGCTAATATGTATGGTATTTCATGAATAAACTTTTGATGTGTGGTCTTATATCCCTAAAGTATAATGGGTAGTCGATCTGCCCACCTAACATGGCCTCGATTGAGAATTCTTCTAAGGTTCTTAGCTATGGTGCAGTCTACCACTTCTACCTATCTATTAGTTTGAGGGTAGGAAGTAACGTGCATCAAATCTCTATGTACTGATATTAGCAGAATTCCTAAAATTGATCATTGTCAAACTGGTTGTTGTTGTTGATGATTATGACTTATGGTACCCCAAACTAACAAAAAATGTAATTGGTTATAAAGGATTTTGCATATCATTATGAACTAATTGATTGCTACAATGATAAATCATTTCTATTTAGAGGTCCTAAGGAAGGGTCTAAATATATCTATTCCTCACTGGGCAAATGACCATGTGCTGGTGAGTGATTGGAGGTAATTGGTTGGTACGTAGGCCAAAGGTGCATGCTTCTAGCACAGTAGCCATTTCTTTATTATTTCTATTGCATCCTTTTTATAATCGGTTAGTAGTAGCCGAGGCATAGGGCTTTTACATATAGTATCTGCGTAGGCATTCTCTTAAGTGCAGGTTTTCTTAGACAACTAAGGCTTGTTCCGGTTGAAGGCAGCGAAGGAGAAGCATGATATGACCTCTCTTAAATAAAACATCATTTAGTAGTGCATAGTTAATGGCTTGGTACATGAGTTTCTGATCCACTTTTTTATCGGTTGACGAGGTCCCTACATGCAAGTATTCTTTCATAAGGTCCATCCATTGTAAGGGGTTCTTGATAAGTGGTATTTACTCTATTTAAACCATGAGAATTTGTATATGATATGATTGATTATTTTATGAATTTCTTATGAATTTGTGCTATTATTGTTCATTTTTTTTAGCTCTATTGAAGATAAAATGAAGAAACAAGATGATTTGATCAAGCTTGGAGCAAAAATAGCAAAGACAGATAGTTGAATAACACAAACCATGATACCCTTGATTTCAACCATAGGCAAGCGAATACAAGGAAGACTGAAAAATAGCATCAACCGTGCCTGCGGCTAGTACTCGCGATTGAAGCTAGACCAAACCACGACTCAAATAAGGATTGACCACAGAGTATACCACGGCCAAGAATCAAGGCTGCAATCAAACCTACGATTCAACCCCTGATGTAAATTGTCATGTGCGTGTCAAATTTCATACAAAGTTTTTTATAAAAAAAAAAAAAAAAAATCTATCACATGAGCAAATAAAATCATTACAATTTCTATGTCTAACGCATGTAAATAAATGTGCAGAGACATTGTAACAATATTGTATCATAGTGTAACAAATTACTAACATAGAATAAGTGTGAGAATTTCAAGTACAAGAAACTGTGTTTTTGCTCAAAATTCAACTTTATTAGGTGAATACTGTTATAAAACAAAAGGCATAATCAAACGATAATAGCAAGCGTAAAGTAAAGAACACACACAGATTTTACGTGGAAACCCTTTTGGAAAAACCATGGGCAGAGGCAGAGAGGAATTACACTATATCAAAGTAAGGTACAAGGATTTGAGAGGATACAAATGAAAAGATCTCAAAACTCTCAAAGGAAATTTTATGTATCTGATATGTTGTGTATAGAAATCCTCGAAACAACACACATATATATATGTATATAACGATAACCGACATAACGGCCTAAATTATGATACTTAAATATGTAATGAATGAATAATAAAGGCCTGAATTATGACCGTTAAATGTATAATGAATGAATAATAAATGTATAGTCAAATATTCATTCATTAACATTAACTACGGGAGTTGGTTACAGAAATTGGGTCAAAAACTCCTACAATCTCCACCTTGAAACGAATTCTAAAGTAATAAACACAAATTCAGAATCAAATAGTAGAAACTTCAATCTTCAACTTCGAAACCAAAAAATATTCTCCAAACATTGATAAACACTACTCTACCTCTTCAACAAATTCCATAAAGGAAACAATTAGCAACTAACACATAGCAAGTTCAAGCAATGCTTAAACTTTGCTATCGGAAGTGTCTTTGTCAACATATTTGTAGGGTTGACATGAGTACTCACTTTGTTCACAGTGATATCTCTTCGAGCAACTATATCACGTATAAAGTGATATCAAACGTCGATGTGTTTTGTTCTTTCATGGAACATTTGATCTTTAGTAAAAAAAGCACTCTAACTATCACAAAGTATTGTGGACATCTTCAAATCACTAAGCATAGCAAACAACCCTTTCAACCATATAGCCTCTTTAACAGCTTCTGTAATAGCCATGTATTCAGCCTTTGTGGATAGAGCAACAGTAGCCTGTAAGGTGGCTTTCCAACTAATAGCGTAGCCACTAAGAGAGAAAACATACCTAGTAATAGATCTTCTTTTATCTAAGTCTCCAGCAAAATCAGAATCAACAAACCCGATGACCCCACTCTAGTTCTTCCAAAATGTAGACAAACATTGGTAGTTCCTCTTAAGTATCTGAAAATCCACTGGACTGCTTTCCAGTGTTCCTTGCTAGGATTCGCCATATACCTACTGATAATACTTACAGCATATGCCAAATCTGGACGCGTACATATCATAGCATACATAAGAGACCCTACTGCACTAGAGTAAGGACATTTGACATATAATTAATTTCATCTTCTGACTATGAACTGGGCAGATGACTTTCTGAAATGACCTGCTAAAGGGGTATTACAGGTTTAGCACTCATCATATTGAACCTGGAAAGTATCTTCTCAATATATCCTTTCTGACTCAGATGTAATACACTTGCTTTCTATCTCTTCAAATTTCCATACCAAGAATTTTCTTGGTTGCACCCAAGTCTTTCATCTCAATTCCCTGTTCAACTGTGCTTTAACCCTGTCAATCTCTCATCTATTCTTAGCCGCTATCAACATATCATCTACATATAGTAGTAGATACAGAAACGACCCATCATCACAGTGCTTGAAATATATATAGATATCATAGTTAGTTATCTTGAAATCATGAGAAGTCATAAATGAATCTAACCTTTTGTACTACTGTCGTGGTGATTACTTCAACCCATAAAGGGATTTCTTTAATCTGCATACATGGTCTTCTTTTCCTAAGACCCCAAAACGTTCTGGTTGATGCATATAAATATCTTCCTCAAGTTCTCTATGCAAAAAGGCAGTCTTCACATCAAGCTACTCTAACTCTAAATCCTCCATAACAACAATACCAAGTAGCGCTTGAATCGAACTGTGTTTTACAATAGGAGAAAACACGTCAGTAAAATCAATACCTGGTATTTGACTGTAGCCGTTAGCAACAAGTCTTGCTTTGAATCTGGGTTCATCACTAGTCGTAGGTCCTTCCTTCTTTTTTCTTGAAAACCCACTTGCACCGAATGGCCTTCTTGCCCTTGGGAAGTTTGACTAACTCCCATGTTTTATTCTTTTGGAGGGATTCCATCTCTTCTTGCATGGCGATCATCCACTTACAAGAATCATCACAACTAATTGCTTTTATGTAAGTGGATGGTTCCAAATTTGAATCAACATCATCTGCCACATTCAGTGCATATGCTACTAGATTTGCTTCACCATACCTCTGTGGAGGCCTTATCTCTCTTCTGGGCTTATCTTTAGCAATAGAATACTGTGTCTGTTGAGGTATAGTAACAAGTTGAGGAGTAGACTTTAGTGTAGAATTTGCATTAATATCAAACTCCATCTGCACACTTGGTTTCTGCTGGATTTTATCAGAATTAACAGTAGGATATAAATCATGTAACATAGCAGATTCATCAAATATAACATCCCTACTAACAATAACTTTCTTCAATTCGAGACACTATAATTTATATCTTTTAACCCTAGTCTTGAAACCAAGAAATACACACTTCAGCGATTTGGGCTTAAGTTTACCATTATTTACATGAGCATATGCAGGGCATCCGAAAATTTTCAATTTAGAATAATCTGCAGGGGCTCTAGACCATACCTCATGTGGAGTCTTCTTCTTAATGGAAGTTGACGGAGATCTATTAATCAACAAACAAGTTGTGGAGGTAACTTCTGCCTAGAAAGATTTTGGTAACTTAGAATTGGAGAGCATACATCTCACCTTCTCCATGATGGTTCTATTCATACGTTCTGCCCCGTTCTATAGGGGTGTACCAAGAACTGTGAGATGTCTCACAATTCCCTTTGACTTGCACAAGTCATTAAACTCACTAGAGCAGAATTCCAAGCCATTATCAGTACAAAGCCGTTTGACTTATTTTCCAGTTTGTTTCTCAATCATTGTCTTCCACACTTTAAATGAGATAAGGCATCACTTTTCTGCTTCAAGAAATATACCTAAACCTTTCTGGAAAAGTCATTTATGATGGTCATCATGTAACTAGCACCTCCACTAGAGGGCACTCTAGAAGGACCCCAAAGGTCAGAATGAATATAATCAAGAGTGCCCTTTGTATTGTGAGTACTTGTGATGAATTTGACCCTCTTCTGCTTCTCGAAAACATAGTGTTCACATTACTTTATTTTGCTGATGCCTTGCCCATCAAGAAATCCTCTCTTACTCAATTCAATCATACCATCTTCACTCATATGCCCCAGGTGCATATGCTATAGCTTTGTAGCATCTTCATCTGACAAAGAGGAACCAACGGTTGCATCACTTGTCACAGTAGAACCCTGCAAAGAATATAAATTAGCAGTCTTTCTGTGTCCTTTCATCACCACAAGTGAACCCTTACTTATCTTCAGAACTCTACCTTCATTAGTATACTTATACCCTTCAAATCAAGCGTACTAAGAGAAATCAAATTTCTCTTCAAGTCAGGAACATGTCTCACATCCCCAAATGTCCTGACCATGCCATCAAACATTTTTACTTTGATTGTTCCAATACCTACAACTTTACAAGATGTGTTATTACCCATCAAAACAATACCTCTGGAAACTGTTTCATATGTTGAAAACCAGTCCCGATTGGGATACATATGAAAGGTACACCTAGAATCAAGAATCCACTCTTTACTGGCTTGTGAATCACTTTCAGAAGTAACAAGAAGATCACCACCACCATGATCTTCAACAACATCGGCTTCAGCCGTTTTCTCTGGTTGATTTTGCCTTTGATTCTCACCGGTCTTCTTACTTTTATTTTGCAATTTATAACACTCTGCCTTTATGTGGCCCTTTTTTTTTTTTTTGCAATAGTTATAGGTTTTAAATCTATTTGATGATTTTGATCTACCTTTAGAACTCCCACCAGTTTTTTGATCTTGACTCCTACCACTTGTTACTAAACTTTCAAATGAAGACTTAGTTTTAATCACAAGATGTTTCATCTTCTCAAAAGAACTTAGACCAGCATACACTTCATCAATAGACAGAGTATCATGACTATAAAAAAGAGTATCTCTAAAGATCGAATATGAAGGAGGCAAAGAATATAATAGGATTAAACCTAAATGCTCTTCATCATACTTAACTTCCAGAGTTTTTAAATCATAAACAATTTCTTTAAAGGTCATTAAGTGATCTTCTAGAGACGTACCTTCTTCTAAATGATGAGAATATAATCTCTGTTTCAAGTGTAACTTACTAGTCAAGCTCTTTGTCATACATAGTTACTCCAATTTCAACCATAATGTAGCAGCGGTTTTCTCCTTAAGCACATCCTGTAGAATTTGATTCGATAGATGAAGATGGATCTGCGAAAGGGCCTTCCAATCTTTTCGTTGATTTTCTTCAGGTGACCAAGATGTGGGCATCTTATCAAACCCTAAAAGTGCATCATCAAGATCCATTTATTCGAGAACTGCTCTCATCTTGACCTACCATAATGAAAATCTGGTGTTGCGATCTAAAAGAAGAATTTCGTACTTCATGGTTGCCATTATCAAAACCTATGCTCTGATATCAGTTTGATATAAAACAAAAGGCGTAATCAAATGATAATAGCAAGCGTAAAAGTAAAGAACACACACAGATCTTACGTGGAAACCCTTTCGAGAAAAACTACGGGCATAGGCGAGAGAGGAATCACACTATATCAAAGAAGGAGTACAAAGATTTGAGAAGATACAAATGAAAAGGTCTCATAACTCTCAAAGGAAATTTTGTGTATCTGATATGTTGTGTACAGAAACCCTAGAAACAATACATATATATGTGTATAAGGATAACCGACATAACGACCTAAATTATAATACTTAAATATGTAATGAATGAATAAGGGCCTGAATTATGACCTTTAAATGTATAATGAATGAATAGTAAATGTGTAGTCAAATATTCATTCATTAACATTTAACTACGGGAGTCGGTTATATAAATCGGGTCACAAACTCCAACAAACACAATTTAATTTAAGTATTTTTTTTCTACAAGAATTCGTGCTTCATAGGTGATATCTATCTTTAGGATTCTTGATCTTAATACTGATATAGGTTGCTAATAGCTTGAACAGATATTCCGGTGGTCTAACCTAGGTTTAGAAGTTCTTGACGCTCGAAAGAGACATTAACATACTTTAGTAAATCCGATAGTATAAGTATATCCAGTAAAGAACTCATTAGGTTTGTTTAAGAAATCACATGATAAGAACTTGATGAAGGAAATCCTAGATTCTTTCTTAAATTTTAAACTTATCTTTTGAAATTTTCCTTGAGAACATATACATAAGTAGAATTAACCTTAGCTTAGTCTGTGAATACTTGTTTTCCAAGCCTTGATGAATTTTCTTTGACTAGATAATAGATTAGAAACAAGTATGATAGACACTAACGATCTCCTAGGAATATGACATGATATTTTATATACCATTTTAGTAGGTGCACTTGCCTAAATTGGTGGTTGTGACTAAAGTTGAACATAACATAATAGCAATTTTATAAATTTTTGAAAACTTCACTATTCGCATTCAGATACGTTAAACATTCTCTTCAGTAGCAAGGACTTCTTGATGCTATTTATCAATAGTGTAGCATGGTAGATATTCCACGAACACTCTCTCTCTCTTTTTTGTTCAGGGTTTAGGAGGCTTATTGCGGCAAACTTAGAGAGTCTGTCAACTCCAATATTATAGGGTATTAGGATCCATGAATCACAAATTTTGCAGCGAAATTTTAAGGAGAAAACCGTAAAAAAAAATTTTTTGATACATGTGTTTTGATTAGATTAAAACAAAAAGGAATAATTTGAAAATTATATCTTAACCTTGAAGCTTGAAATCAATCATCAAATCAAATTTGCTGGTATGGCGACTTCGCAATCCCCTCTACGATATCCACACGAATGAACATGCCTTCAAAGGATCTTTTGCATGTTAGTGCTATCTAGAACCTTTCTAGATCAACTCGGGGAAAATATTTTCTCGACTCACATGTTTTTCTCTTTTAGAATTTACAGGGTTTCTCTGTAGGTCTAATGATGCAAGCGCATGCTATTCACACTAAAAGAGACCTCTTGTGTGCTATTTATACTAATGTCAATATTCCTATGAATGATGACATTAGTACCCTTAATCTAATTAGGGATAAATAAATTATAAAATAATTTATGAACATAAGAATCCTTTATCTGATTAAGGATTATTAAATTATAAAACTATTATTCTTAACAAATTAAGATTAATAAATAAATTTATTGTTCTTGTTGGACTTATTTAAATTCAATCCATGATCCTTTTAGTTCATTCTTTTGTGTGTGACCTTGTAAGTTCATTTAATGTTCGTAGTTGACTCGAAAACTATTTTCAGTCAATAAATTATAAGTGGCATCTAGCAAGACATTATGTTTACCTAAATTAAGTGAAGATCGGTGATTTGATTTTACCTAATCATTAACTTATGTCATTATCCTTTTGTCACATGATATCTTTATTGAACATAAGACATCTATAATGTTACTTTTATGTTGTTCAATCTTATCATTTCTTAATCTCTAAGTGAATTGATAAAACAAATAAAATTGATCATACTATCAATTCATTTGAGCACGATTATACATTTCTCAATCTCACTTATCGAGGGGCCTAGAGATATCTCTCCCATGATGAGGGGGACAAATCTCATTTTAATCATTCAACTTCCTCTATATGATTCGCATTATGCTCAATCACAACCTTTATAATTATCTAATTAAAGACAATGTTTGATTGAGTCAAATCATAATGTTTATCATGTTGGAAACTATGGTGATTTCAAGTCTAAGGACACGCTAACATCATTATTGTGAGAATTACTTACAACTAATCTTGTCAGAACTAGACCGGGGTTTGACTTGGACAAGCTAGGGCTCAGGGGCTGAAGATTGGAATCGGGTTCCACTAAGGGTCAAACTGGGGTTACGAAAAGGTAAAAATATAAGAGATAATTTAATTATGAAAGATCAATATATATATGACATGACTAAATTAAATCTATATTTTGATCAAATCCATCAATTAATTATTAAATAAACATGATATAATAATTATATTTTATAAATTTATAAAGTATGAATAAATATTTAAATTTCTACCTTTTCATTTCTTTTTCGTTTTTTTTTATCTGGATCAATCGATCTGACCTCCTGGGTGTCCTAGTTTAACCCGGGCCAACCGCCTCAGTCAAAAGGGTTAATTCGAGTCTCGTTGATTTGATGCAAAAACGATTCTTACACGAGATCCAGCCCGACATTAGTGTCGATTCCGATCAAATCGGGTTGAACCAGCTTGTTTGGGCCAATTCTGACAAGAATGCTTACAACACTAATCCATGGAGTGATCTCATAGCAAGTTGGTCTAGTACATAGTTCTCTAATATGTACCTATATGTTTGATTTGTATATTCATACAAATAAACATCTCATGACTATCAAACAAACCACATACTAGATATTTTATTAGAAAGTCCCTCTTTATCTCATATTCCCTCTTGATCTGTCGTACAACAAGCTAGGAATCCAAGTAAACAATTAGGTTGTCGGCTCTAACTTTTGTTGCTAACTTCAATCCAGCTTGAGTACCTCATATTCTACTTCATTATTGCAAGCAACAAAGTTGAATTTTAGGGAAAACTTTTCTTTAACATTGTACTGGCCTTGCAAGATTAATCTAGCCCTAAAGGCTTTTTGATTATAGGATTTGTCCACATGGATGGTCCATTTCGATTTATCTTCCCCAGTAGGTTCTTTTAGGAGGCTTATGTATTCTATCACAAAATCTTCCCGTATCTAGTCTTCAATGGCATCGCGAGCTTTAGACCAAAACTCATACTCGCTTAACCTGATCACATATTTCATCATTCATCCTGATGTGTTGGGCTTGTGGAGGACAGTGTAAAGTAATTGGTCAGTGAGCATTGTTACTTGATGTGCTTCAAAATATGGCATGAGCCTTCTAACCAAGAGGATGACTGCTAAAGTGAAATTCTCCATCTTATAGTACCCTTCTCCTGGTCCTTGGAGCACATGACTGATATAGTAGATTGGCTTATACTCATTCCCATCTACTTGAACAAGATAGAAGAGAAGGCTTTACTACTTACTACCTGATACAAGAATAGTTCCTCCTAGGATGGGTTTAGTTATGACCGGTGGAGTTGCAAGGAATGCCTTCAGACTTGCAAATGCTTTGTTGCAGTCTTCAGTCCACTTAAAGTCCAATGTTCTTAAGAATCTTGAAGAAGTTAACACACCGATCGACGCTTCTAGATATGAATTGGCTTAGGGCCATGACATGATCAAGGAGCCTTTGAACATCTTTTACTGACTAAGAGGGTATCATTTCCAGCACAGCTCTAATTTTGTCAGCATTTGCCTTGATTCCTCGTTGTGTGCCCATATACCCTAGGAATTTTCTGGATGATGCTCTGAATATACACTTCTAAGGATTCAATTTCATTTAGTAAGCCTTTAGTTTATTAAAGTTTTCTCAAAGATCCTTCAAGTGATCTTCTAAGATTATGCTCTTTATGATCATGTCATCCATATAGTCTTCCATGTTTCATCTAATTTGCTATCTAAAGACAATGGTGACTAATCTTTGATAAGTGGCTCTGGTGTTTTTCAGGCTAAAGGGCATGACTTTGTAGCAATATGTGCCAAAGTTGGTAATGAATGATGTGTGCAACTAATCTTTTGGATCCATCATAATCTAGTTGTATCTAGAGAAGGCATCCATGAAACTCAACAAGGTGTTCTTGGATGTAAAGTTGACCAGTTAGTCTATTCTTGGAAGCAAGAAGCAATCCTTTATGCATGTTTTGTTAAGGTTGGCTTAGTCGACACACATCCTCCATTTACTACTTGCCTTTTTCACCATTAAAACATTGGCCAGCCACATTAGATACTTCTCCTCTTGGATGAATCCATCTTTAAGGAGTTTCTCGACTTCCTATTCTATGGCAGCTTGACGAATAGCGGCAAAGTAGCATCGTTTTTGCAGTGGTTTTGTTTTTAGGTCAAGCTGAGCTTATGGGTGATAACCTTTAGATCTATGCCAGGCATGTTAGCAAGAGTCCATGCGAATATGTCATGGTTATGATGGAGAACTAAACTAGTTCTTTATTGACATCCATAGGCAATGCAAAGCCGATTTTGGTGACCATGGAGGGATTAAGGTCAAGCAAAATAAGCCGATTTTGCTTATTTTCTTATGATCTTATCAATTAAGGAACGAGTCTATTTGACATGCTTCATCTCTCACCAAAGCTCAGACATACAATCTCCTAAAATAGGTCTTGAACTACTCTACATATGCTAACTTCGTCGAGGTAAAATTTTTTTTTTGGGTCGAGGAGGGTACCATATGGAATAGGAAGAGTGTCGATCTTCCTATATCACATTATAGGGCGACTAGCAGTCCACTACCAAGACTTTAACCTCATTTTGGGATTTGTATTTATCATCGCTCAACCTTATCGGAGGGTAACAATTCCTAACTTTGAATGGTTGGTTATTGAATTCGAAGATCTCATGCTTGTATAGCCTAAGTTTCGTTTGATGTTGACAACTTAAGTTGTTTCCTCTATTAACTAGGACTTTTATCACATCAAAGCTCGCTACCCTCGTTTTTATGATAAGGGCATCTTGGTGTGGCATCTTGATGTCATCTGGGTCAACGTCAGTGAATTCAAGAGTCATATTAAATTTTTCCCTCTTTGTCAGGAGCATGACCTCCTTTCCTTTATCATTTTTGAAGGTTTGGGAGAGATTTATAGGGTATGGTCCTCCAATAATGGTGTTGACTACCCCGCAAACTGTATCATTAGATTGGCGGTCTGAGCAATCACTAGGTTATTGCTGACGATCATTCCTTCTTCTTTGGTTAGATATTCCAATGGCATTATTTAGGTTAGTTAGGTATTGTCATAGAAAACCCATTTCAAGGGCCCCTTGTAGGGTTGTCTTCAATTCATAGTAGTTATTAGTATTGTGCCACACATCTTGGTGATAATCATAATATTTACTTGTGTGTCTTCTTCTTGGGTTGTCGTACATCTTGGTTGGCTTAGGTAAGATGCTAGAATTCCTAATTTCCAAGCATATATCTTTCGAAGGTTTGTTTAAGGGGAGAAAGCTAGGTTTGAAGTGTTTTCATATCCTCCAGGCCTTCTCCCTTGGTATCCCTACCCATCTTTCTCTCTAGGGGAAGCTATCTAATCTTTGACTAACCCCTTAGATTTTTTGTCTTGCAAGTGTTCCGTTTGTGATTTTTTCATCTTGTTCTAAATGGCAATGAAGTCTTTGCACTGTATACATTTGCCAACTCATTCTTGGAATTCTTTTAGAGTCCTAGGCTTCTTTTTGGCAAGAAAGTATAAGAGACTTTTGTTTCATCAAACTCCGTGGATGGTTACCTAGACTGTAAAGTCGAGGTTAAGACCGTCTACTTCTGTGATAGCTTGGATGAACTGAGTAATGTAGTCCTCCAAGGACTCTGCTTTTTTCTATTTCACTAAGAACAGGGAGGTATCTTTCTTTGGGGGTCTACTTATTGTAAAGTGAGTCTTAAATGCAATTGCAAGTCTTTCAAAGAATGTTACTAAAACCATCAACTAGTTGATGAAACTAACTATTGGTAGCCTTTTCCAATGTTCTGGGGAACACTTTGCAGAAATTGGCATTGTTAAATCCGAGAACCAACATTTAATTTTTGTATCTTCTAAAGTGCTCTTCAAGGTCGATTGTCCTATCATAGAGCTTGAATGTAGGTAGTTTTATTCCATATGGCTATGTCCTGTTAATGATTGACTGTGCTAAAGGCATCTTGATTGCCATTCAAGCAGTTTTGGGTGTGGAGGAGCTCTTTTTGTTTTCTTTGATCTCTGACATTCTCTTTATCTCTCTCTCCAATTCTTTATGGGTTATATCCTTAAATCACTTCTCATGACATGTGGGGAGCTCCTTCGACAAAGTGTTCTCAGCTTGAGTTTTTTATGTTGCTAGTGTAAATGAGGGATCTTTGTGACCATGAGAGACTTACAACCATGATCCTACCATGCCAGCTGCTTTGTAAAGATGGTACGTGTCTGCCTAGTGCAATGGATAGTCACTATATGATTATGACTAGGAAACTTGCATTTCTAATTTTAGCTCCTTAAGATATTTTTCAACATCAATATTGCACTTGATAACCTCAATATTTTGTTCCACACCTGGTTAGGAGCCCTCACGCCTCGTAGAGTAGAGTGAGCTCGAAGTGGAATCTAGGTCACCTTTAGAACTTTTACCCTGAGATGGTTTTTTGTTTTTATCACGAAGTGGCATGGTGAAAAAGGGAGTTTTTTTTTAGGTGTTCACTATAAGATTTCTTGGTTGTTAAGGAACAAACTAGGGAATTTTCCCACTAAGTGTTGAATCTTCCCATAGACGACACCAAATGTCGCTTGCTCGAATCTGGAATGGGCTAGACTTAACTGAAATAGACTTGGATCATGATTAATGCAAGGGTTTTCAAAACAAAAGACACATTAATGATGAGTTGGATGTGGGTTTGGCATGGCCACTCCAATACTTAAGTTAACAATAGCCATTGTAAGCTCGTGGATCATGTAATTGAGAGTGATTTCATGCGACATTACCCGAATCTTGAGAGGGATGTGAGTATTTATAGAAGATTGACTTGGCGGTTGTGCCCGTAGTAAGTGAGTGGATGAGTAGTTAAGTGGTTAGTTAACTTGGCAATTATATTCATAGTGGGCTTAGTGGTGATCATAAGGGAGAGTCATAAACTCATCATATGTGGAGTGATCTCGACTGAGCCACTTATAACACTCTAATCTAAAGGCGTTATCAGCCCACCACGTGTCATTACTAAAGATTGACACGCAAAGGTTATATTTTCTAATCCACCAAAATATATAACTCAAACATCACCAATAACTCTCAAATAAAGGATACTATCCTCAATTCATCTAAATCATAAAACTAAACAATTTAACTTTAAAGAAATAACGTAATCTCTAATATATAAGTAAACTAATCATAAAAATATTGATTTTCTTTCCTACAATCACTAGATAGAAAATCACTAATCTCAACTATCGGCAAAAGGATCAAATCCACTATCGCTTTCCCCATAGTCCACGAATACATCGTATCCCGTCAAATCATATATAATAGAATCCTCACCTGTACTTATGGGAAAAATAAGGATTGAGTGAAAAACACCTAGTATGCCAAACTGAAAGCACATGCGCATGATCATGCGAATCACAATATCACATACAACTTATATTCTAATGCAATAAGCACAAATTAATTATCTTTTTATTAGCCTGCAACCAACACAGTTTAAGACTATTGATCACTAATCTTAAACCTGGAGTGACTCATGACCCCGAAGAAAAACCATAGTATAAAATAGGATATATATATATATAGTTGCGTTCCACAATTAAGCTGGTAACGATTCTTAATCTACTGAAATCATCTTCAAGTGCAACTCCATTCGGACAATGACACATAAGAATCATTAGGTTGCCAACGTTAGTATCACCCTCCACCATGGTTTCTCTCTACCATGAGTTCTGTATTAAACGCAGCCACGCACAACCTACACTGATTCAATTAAAGTCGAATATAATTTAGTCCTATTTAACACTAGTCCTACAAGCATAAACAAACAAGCATGGTAAGGTCGTACCTGGATTCGCTTTCCACAACTTCAATATCACCAATCCTTTACCATAGATATAAACCTTAATTCACCAATACCTAAATAACAACATACATCAATTTAAAATCCAATTTCACATTCATATTTAAACCTTAACCCTAAAATCTACAATCTCAAAACATAAGATTTCCCATATTAGATATACACACCTGTCTTCTAAGATCACCAAACAACGAAACCCTAGAATGCCAATTTCTTTAAATTCCTCAAAAACCCTAAAATCCTCAATAGGAAATAGCACAACTATCAGACAAGATTCAATCTCTTAACATAACAAAGATTAAAAGGATTCAATATTTACCTAGAACCTTAGATCTCACACCTTCCTGACTGTAGAACCAAGATCTCCAAATCAATACCAATGATATAAAGAAACCCTAATTCACAAGAATACCTGTTCACCATTGTTTATGCATTCAATATCATCCACAACAACATATATGATTTAATTTTCCTAAAAACTTAAATCTATGGATTATAGTTCCAGATTGATTCTTACCTTCCTTCAATTGATTGTAGAATTGCAAATCTCCAATTTCTACACTTAGGATTTCCTTCAACTTCCACCAATGATCAACCTCCTTCATCAACAACAATGAAAATCTAAGAAAAAATAATTGTAAAACGAACTAAAGGAAAGAGAGATCACTTTCTCAATTCCTTAAAAAATCCACCTTGGAGAGTGTCTGCTAGGATTTCTAAAAGTTTGAGGAGAGATTATGAGAGATAAGCAAGATAGGATGTATTTATAGTATGGTTTCTTGTAAGGATATAGGCTGGATAAGAAGGAACAAAGCTGACAGCTTAAAATCTTGGGGGAAACAAATAAGCTCCAAAGTCGCACATTAGGGCGGCGACCTTCTTTGTTATGCCGACGGCCTATAAGAGTACGTTAGTGGCCTATATGCTGGCATAGGCCAAAATCCACAATTTTATAAAATTTCCTCCGAGGCACCAAGCTAAAGTTTAGGCCGTCGTCCATTGTATTTAGGCCGGCAACTTAGAATTAAAGGCTAGTGGCTTAAATGCAAGCCTACTCTAAAATCGTCCGATCATTCGCACGTGACTTCCTCATGTCCAAATTCATCTAGGGTTTTGACTGAGGAATGGTGTGACAAATTCATAGGTTAGGGGTCTATTTATAGAGGTATATTGCTTAGAAAAAATGCTAGGTTCATGTCTAATTTAAGCAGCCTACGCCGAAGGCGTTGAAACCATTGTACACTCTGCCAAAATCCATTCTTAATCAAGTCTTTGCCATGTGAACACAATACAATTATATTTAAACTTTGACCATAAAATCTTCTTATTTAATATCCTTTGACACTTTGACCCTTCTTAATAATTCTTTTATATACTTTAGGGTTGGCCCATAAAACCCTCTTATTTTATATCAAATAACAAACTTGCCCTTCTTTGTAATTTATTTATCCTTATATTACACTATTGGTGTCAAGTGATGAACATATCATGGCCGACCGAGCATTGTATTCAAGTTGGTATTGAGTTAGATCATAGTCAATGGTTAAAGGATTAAGTGTCACGCCCTGTAGGGTAATCCTAAACGTAACAGCCCGCCACATGCTAAGTAAGACTCTCGATTCCCTACCCGGGGCTTCGGAAGTCTTAAGTAGATGTAAAGCGTTCCTTTACGACAATAAATACTTCAACAAATGAGTTACAACAGTTTAATGAGGCATGCATTAGCCATAGATAATAAATCAAAACGCATAATACTTAAGTTTAACAAAATCTAAGGGGCATTCCCCGCAAAAGAATAACATGTCTATTACAGTCATCAGAGTCCTTAGTTCCAATGGAAGTCTATACAAAAGAGATGAATCAAACTTCTATAGGAAACTCCTATCTCCGGTACCTGCGCTGTGGCTTGTCTTGGCCTAAGCCATATAAACTCATGCTGCAAAGATAAAAACTATGGGCATAAGCTAACTAGCTAGTGAGAAAATAAAAAAAAAAATAAAAGACAATCATTCAAGCAAGTGATTATTCAAGCAAGTGTATGCACCATACAAATGTGATCAACAAACATATGACCAACCGGAAATCATATGTGGATGGACTTGCGCCCTCCATCCCGGGTTAGCAGATTAACGAATCCTGCGGTACGACGCCGTTTAAGCTCACGGTCAACTGATTAAAAGCTCGTTTTATGGATCACGATTAACCTCACATTCGTTTTATGGATCACGATTAACCTCACATTCGTTTTATGGGTCACGAAAAACCAACCAATGCAAATGCTCCAACCCCGTTGTGACATGAATGAACTCAATTTATAGTCGGAGTCGAATAGTTATTAATTCAATTCTTTTAAGTGACCAACAAGTATTTGCAGACATTCATCATAAGATTCTAGTAAAACAGTCAATATCTTAACACCCGGTTTCGATATACCTTAAGCTCCATTTCACATATCAACAATCAACAACATAAATAATTCCCACATACCCCATCATGCTTGTACAATTCCTTTTATCTTTGCCTACATCACTAGTGCCACTACATTACATTCACAAGCATTAATTGAGAGTGGAAGTAAACTCACTCGGCCATGGGACACCAAACTTCTAATAATAATAATCGGGAGGTAGAGTGTCGTCCTGCTCGGAATCACCTACCAAACAAGAATAATCCCTATGAGATTCTCACCATGTAATTAAATCAAACTATACATCTAGACTAGTTGAATTCGGATTTCTCGCTATTTTGGAAGTTCCGACTTAAAACGGCCATAACTTGGTCATTTTAACTCGGAATTTCGCAAACTTTATATCGATCTTCATCTACTTCGAAAGATCTATCTAATTCAAGTATTAAATCCAAGTTTTGAAAATAATAGGGTCACGGAACAGTGGGATCAGTTCTGTCCCGCAATTGACCCAATCTCGAAAATTTGCTTTGTCTTTGATAAAAAGTATTCCTAAATGATTCATGCATGAATGATATGGGAATGAACTACTAATGTGTATGCCATGTAATGACTCAACTTGTGCATGGTCATGATGATTTTTGTAGTAATAAACTTTTAGGAACTCCTAAGTGTTGGGGAAAGTTTCATAAAGGCTAATTCTAAGAAGTTATTTTCCCACATTATACTCCTTAGGGTTTCTTTGGTTTTTAATCTTGTAATCTACTTATTATTTAACTAAAAATAGGTTCTCAAAGTCTATAATAGTCATGGCCTCCATTCATGCACAAAAATTCACATTTTTCATTTGGTAAACATGTTTTCAAATAAGCTATTTGTAAAAATCCGAATTTTCCAAATTTTCTTTTCTTACATTTTTCTTAAGGGAAATCTAGTCTAATGCATTAAAAATTGGGGCTTCAATGTATACATTATCTAAGGACTTCATTTAGCTTATAAAACATTCATTTTAGACTTAAATACTAAGTGTTTATTTAGGCATTACACAAAGTTACGAATTTGACTACACAATTAAAGTCAACACTTTCCACTCTAACTTCACCTCTTGTTTTTCTTATTTTTATTATGCCTAACTCATCTAAACTCATGAAAATAATTCCTTCAACATGTCTATTACACATACCCTTCATTTTTCTTATGAAATACAAGTTTAAAATTGATTTTGGAGGTCTTTAGGGTAGGGTTTCCATTTCATCCGAATTTTCAACTTTCCATATCTAACAAAGTCCTTCCTTTTTCAATGTTCTTGCCATCTATATGTGGAGATATACTATCTAGCATCTCTATACATGAACAAGACTCATTTTTTGATCAACAAGCACATAAACAAAAATGAACCTATGATCATGCATGTACATAAAGTGGTGATGTCTAAACCTTAGATCTACTACATATGATGTATATAACATGAATCTCATGGCATGAACATCAATATAAATACAAGGTCATACTTTATATGCATGAACAACATGAAATCTTAACAAAATGCATCTAAACACTAGATCCATGTCTTGTGATGGCTTGACATCCTTGTTCATGCATTTCCATGTCCCTAGCATGAGCATCATAGGGTTTTGATGAGGAAATACACAAGGTATACCTTTGCCATTACAAGAATAGGAAGAAACAAGGCTTACATACACATACCAATGGAGTCTTGAAGTGAAAAAGGAAGAAACAAAGTTGGAAATGTGAGGAAGGGGAGGGGGCAAGCTCACGGCATCAAGAGGGAGAAGAGAGGGAGAGTTTTGCTCTTTTAAAATTTTTGAAACAAAAGAAATGAAGAGAGAGAGAGAAAAATAAGTATATATATCAAATGATTTAGGGTTTAGTTAGTAAAATATAGCAAAAATAATTACAATGAGAGGGAAACAAAGGGGGGGGGGGGGGGGGGGGGGGGGGGGGGGGGGGGGGGGGGGGGGGGGGGGGGGGGGGGGGAGGGGGGCGCCGGCCATCATGCATGGGGTGTGTGTGTGTGTAAAAATTTGATTTTTTTGTAATTTAGTAAATGAAATTGTAATAAATGTAATAATTATTTAAGAGACAAATTTTCTTGGAAAAGAAAATTGAAATGAGTAGTTGTAAGGATGTAAGAATAGGGTATGGGTAGTGTGTAGTGTAGGTTGTACTTGTGAATAGTAGACAAGACATCTACTTTACCGGTTGTTCCGAAAACACGGGAAAAGCTATAACTGTAATTTTTAAGCTCGGAAAATATGAAATTGATATTTTTGGAATCCTTATAAAATTACGGTTCTAATGAATATTCCGGAATATTTTTCTGAATCCGTGGCCCGGGCACGCTTTTCCGTAATTGGCTCGGGAAGGCCCGGAATTGAAAAATTCCCGAATTTAAAACTTTCAAAGGTTTGAAATGTACTTTGGAACAACAATCCAAATTCATTCACTCCAAAATATTTATTTTACTATGAAACCGAAGGAAAGCCGGATTTAGGGTTCCTAGGCTCCATTTACTAGACGCAACCGCTCGGGTTAGGGTTTCGTTTCCAACTCCTGGGGTTTCCTAGCTACTGAGAATTACCGGGTTTACATTAAGGGTTGAGTTCATCGGCCTGACTTAGTGAAACAAATGGCTTAGCTCATACAGACCCAAGTTGAATTTAGGAATTTAGTTTAGTATAAAAATATTTACTTTTATAATAAAATGAGCTTAAATTAGCTTAATTTATTCAAACTTGAAATTATTGAGTGGCATCATAAGTAAAAATAAGCTCAAAATTATTTAGTTAAGTTTAAGCATTGAAATTTTGAGCTAAGCTTGATAATGTAACATCTCAACTAAACTTGTTTGTACCCTAATATGGACACTTTGTCCTATATTAGAAATATGTGCTCAATTAAAGTCCTTCACTTTAATTTCCCCTCCTAAGCCATTGACTAGTCGTTAGCCAAACTCTAAAAATATTTCACCAATATCTGAACCTTGGTCTCTGACTCTCAACCACCTATTGTTTTGACTATTAAGGTCCTATTAATGGACAACCATCATATCTTACCCACATAACAAATAAAATACAATAAAACTTCCTAAGTAATGGCCTAATTTAATGACATGGACTAGTTTCTTAGGCTACTGGCAAAGGCTTAGAGAACAAGGCTTAATTTTAAGTATATCCTTAGAAAATCTAACTTAGTAGATGCAAAACAATAATTTCTAAAGCAATTTGTCTTCTTCAGGCTTTACTTACCTTTCTCAAGTGAGAAAATTAAGTCTTAAAGGAGGCCATTGTCACGCCCCCCGAGGGTACCCTAGTAGTAATAAACAAGTTACACTTGAATATTATCACTAGATTAACTTCAGAGAATGACAGGTTTTCAAAACAACAGGATCTTTTAAGTTTCTTGATAAGAAATAACAAATATATGAGAGAAATGATTTAGTGAATAACCATTACAAACTATTACAAACCATATAGCTCCTTTGAAATATACAACTAAATAATCTACTCTAATAGTACATAACCATCAAACTAAAATAGATCTGTAGACTTCTAGCTTCAAAGCCCTTACCGGAGCCATATTCCTGGATGTAACTAACCAGGGTCGTAAAGTGAACCTGAAAAGACTGTAGGACTATGAGCGAAACCACAACTCAGTGAATAATCAGACATACCATACATCACACAAGTCATTAACAAATCATATGCAATGCAAGCACTCAACCATATGCACAGATACAAGTTTGGATGATCTAGAATCCAAACAGGAAAAAGATTTACGCCCTCTTTTTAATGGGTTGAAGAACCAGCATTCAATGACCTACCTGCCCAGGAGAGACTAAGTACACATGAGAATCAATGATTTCTCGTTTTAATGTTATCACTTTGAATATAGTTGCTTACACAAACCATCTCCTGCAATCCCCTTAGAAACTCCATAAGTATTAATCATTTCAAAGCGATTCTACGGGCGACGTTCTTCGGTGCCTTTTAGTTCCTCATAGGACCGCCAGACCAAAGAGAACCTTGGAAGACTCACACATTGGATCAACCAAGCAAAAACAGAGATCCGAAATATTAATACGTAGCAGGCTGTCACAACCATATATGCAATAATGCAATTCGTGCAATGCATGTTCATATTGTTTTGTTGAGTCCAGAATGCTTAATCAATTTCGGGGTGACCATACATTACACACAATCATCATTATACTACTGCACAACACCAACCATTGCGTTATCGCTTGTATAAAGGTATTTTAGCAATCATACAATTAGATCATAACATACGCTCAACAAACATTCATTTGATTATCTTGCATTACATACTATTTACAATCACAACCAGTACAATATGACTGAATTACTCACCTGCTCATACCGACTCAGTCGTAATAATCCGCTGGTAGATCTCTAATGAGCAAATTCACCTATTTAAGACAAAGTATTCATTAATACAATCTAGCTAGATCTCTATATGTGCTTTGTGTCCTAGACTCGATATTAATACTTAGTATTGTTGTGTTCTCCTATTTAATCTCAAAATATTGTTTGGTTATTTTTAGAAGTCACATTGATTAAGAAATTAACTTATTTCAATTTCCATTCTTATATATTCTATCTTGTTAGAACAAATACTAGACTAATAATACTTTAACTAACACTAAATATTTTCTTAATTCTAGGGTTTCAAAAGTTATTAGATATTAATTCTAAATAGACTTAAATACGTATTATAGTCACTATCTAATACATTTGTATAACATACTTATATACATATTAAGTAGATATTATATATATATATATATATTCGGTTTAAGTTAGAAAAGCTTTCGTTGGAAAAATTTTAGATGTAAGCCGGCTCAAGGCCACCGGCCTATATCTCCAGATGCCAGTGTAAAATCACTTTGAAGAAAAATTTAGATCGAGTGCACCGGTGTTGAAAGCTGCCAGCTTTCAACGTACGCCGGCTCCTACGCCACCGGCGTAGATTTCCAGGTAGGGCCGGCTTACGTTCGTGTTTTACACGTAAATTATTTTACGTAGCCTCTGTTTGAGTGTAAGCCGCCTATAAGCCACCGGCCTATCCATGTAAGCCGCCGGCGTACAGCGTTTACACTGCCGGCCTTGAGGCAGCATTGCACTGTTCATCATCTTCTTCCTCGGTTCGATTCTTTTTCTTTGATTTTTACACGTTAAAAACTTACTTAAACTACTTCTAAGAGTTTATATATCATATATAAGGATATATAACAACTTTTAACACGTTTAAACACATAAATATATAGATCTCGATTTTGTGAAAGTAAAACTAGGGTTTTGAGGTTTTATCTCGTTGGAGCTCGTTTGATGAAATCCGAAGCTTGTGTTTGTGTTTGTGT
The DNA here is from genome assembly GCA_024138025.1 of Combretum micranthum. NCBI lineage: Eukaryota > Viridiplantae > Streptophyta > Magnoliopsida > Myrtales > Combretaceae > Combretum > Combretum micranthum. Next base: position 249,378 of record JAMXBD010002032.1, read on the forward strand.
TTATTAAGTTCATAAGATAATTATAAGTCAGTTACAATTCATTATTTGAATGAAAATCCTTTGAATCATGTCAACTTACCTTTGAGCTCGTTTTTGAGGGTTTTGGCTTTGTTTTTCCTTTGATCCGAGTTTAGATGTTATGATCTGTTTATTCTTTGTTTTCAGTTCAATTTGGTGGTTGTTTTGAGTATTTTCGGACTGGAAAAGTTGAGAGTTAATGGAGTTTGTTTGTTCTTCATTAATGGCTTTAAACACATATATATATATATAAGAGAAAGGGAAATGAAACTGCAGCTGTTCCCTTCGTTTTCCTCCGAGTTTCTCTCTCATTTTGCTGTTGTTTTCAATCCAATTAATGCTTGAATGATTTGGCAACTTGTGATTGGTTGTGTGGTTGATTTTTTGGAAAATTTGGTCCATGATTGAAGCAAATCCAGCTCTCCTCTTCTCCTTCAACTTGCACCGAATTCAGCCACATTTCCCATCTAAAACAGCAGCCCAAAATATATATATATATATTAGTTTATTATTTAGTTAAGTTTTGAGTTAATTAAACGAGTTATACGGGTATAGATTAGCTAATATTTGGAAGTTTTTGTACAAAAATATGCTTATAAATTTATACAAAACACTTAGATTTTCAAATAATACAAATTTAGGTTATATATATATATGTATTAATTATTCGTATAATTTTATCCTCCGCGATTTGGATTTCTTAAGCTCATCAGTCAATTTTTGTTTCAGGCTCCGATAGCTTAAGAAAAACTCGGTTTAGAACAAAGCGTGATCGATTATTTATTTGAAGTTTAGATTTTGAGTTATTCATCCAGTTTATGTT